>JAJHIY020001135.1:1175000-1177500 GCA_022114975.2 Lampris megalopsis | reverse complement strand
GCTCTACATGGACGGTGGTGTCTGGCTCTACATGGACGGAGGTGTCTGGCTCTACATGGACGGGGGTGTCTGACTCTACATGGACGGTGCTGTCTGGCTCTACATGGACGGTGGTGTCTGGCTCTACATGGACGGTGGTTTCTGGCTCTACATGGACGGTGGTTTCTGGCTCTACATGGATGGAGGTGTCTGGCTCTACATGGACGGTGGTTTCTGGCTCTACATGGACGGAGGTGTCTGGCTCTACATGGACGGAGGTTTCTGGCTCTACATGGACGGAGGTGTCTGGCTCTACATGGACGGAGGTGTCTGGCTCTACATGGACGGAGGTATCTGGCTCTACATGGACGGAGGTATCTGGCTCTACATGGACGGAGGTGTCTGGCTCTACATGGACGGAGGTGTCTGGCTCTACATGGACGGAGGTGTCTGGCTCTACATGGACGGAGGTATCTGGCTCTACATGGACGGTGGTTTCTGGCTCTACATGGACGGAGGTGTCTGGCTCTACATGGACGGAGGTGTCTGGCTCTACATGGACGGGGATGTCTGGCTCTACATGGACGGTGGTTTATGGCTCTACATGGACGGTGGTGTCTGTCTCTACATGGACGGTGGTGTCTGTCTCTACACGGACGGTGCTGTCTGGCTCTACATGGACGGAGGTGTCTGGCTCTACATGGACAGTGGTTTCTGGCTCTACATGGACGGTGGTGTCTGGCTCTACATGGACGGAGGTGTCTGGCTCTACATGGACGGAGGTGTCTGGCTCTACATGGACGGTGGTTTCTGGCTCTACATGGACGGAGTTGTCTGGCTCTACATGGACTGTGGTGTCTGGCTCTACATGGACGGTGCTGTCTGTCTCTACACGGACGGTGCTGTCTGGCTCTACACGGACGGTGCTGTCTGGCTCTACATGGACGGTGGTGTCTGGCTCTACATGGATGGAGGTGTCTGGCTCTACATGGACGGTGGTGTCTGGCTCTACATGGACGGAGGTGTCTGGCTCTACATGGACGGAGGTGTCTGGCTCTACATGGACGGAGGTGTCTGGTTCTACATGGACGGTGGTTTCTGGCTCTTCATGGACGGAGGTGTCTGGCTCTACATGGACGGAGGTGTCTGGCTCTACATGGACAGAGGTGTCTGGCTCTACATGGACGGAGGTGTCTGGCTCTACATGGACGGTGGTTTATGGCTCTACATGGACGGTGGTGTCTGGCTCTACATGGACGGAGGTGTCTGGCTCTACATGGACGGGGGTGTCTGGCTCTACATGGACGGGGGTCTCTGGCTCTACATGGACGGTGGTTTCTGGCTCTACATGGACGGAGTTGTCTGGCTCTACATGGACCGTGGTGTCTGGCTCTACATGGACGGTGCTGTCTGTCTCTACACGGACGGAGGTGTCTGGCTCTACATGGACGGAGGTGTCTGGCTCTACATGGATGGTGGTTTATGGCTCTACATGGACGGTGGTGTCTGGCTCTACATGGACGGAGGTGTCTGGCTCTACATGGACGGAGGTGTCTGGCTCTAAATGGACGGTGGTTTATGGCTCTACATGGACGGTGGTATCTGGCTCTACATGGACGGTGGTTTCTGGCTCTGCATGGACGGAGGTGTCTGGCTCTACATGGACGGAGGTATCTGGCTCTACATGGACGGTGGTTTCTGGCTCTACATGGACGGAGGTGTCTGGCTCTACATGGACGGGGGTGTCTGGCTCTACATGGACGGAGGTGTCTGGCTCTACATGGACGGGGGTGTCTGGCTCTACATGGACGGAGGTGTCTGGCTCTACATGGACGGTGGTTTCTGGCTCTACATGGACGGAGGTGTCTGGCTCTACATGGACGGAGGTGTCTGGCTCTACATGGACGGAGGTGTCTGGCTCTACATGGACGGAGGTATCTGGCTCTACATGGACGGTGGTTTCTGGCTCTACATGGACGGAGTTGTCTGGCTCTACATGGACGGAGGTGTCTGGCTCTACATGGACGGGGGTGTCTGGCTCTACATGGACGGTGGTTTCTGGCTCTACATGGACGGAGTTGTCTGGCTCTACATGGACGTTGGTGTCTGGCTCTACATGGACGGTGCTGTCTGTCTCTACACGGACGGAGGTGTCTGGCTCTACATGGACGGAGGTGTCTGGCTCTACATGGACGGTGGTTTATGGCTCTACATGGACAGTGGTGTCTGGCTCTACATGGACGGAGGTGTCTGGCTCTACATGGACGGAGGTGTCTGGCTCTACATGGACGGTGGTTTATGGCTCTACATGGACGGTGGTATCTGGCTCTACATGGACGGTGGTTTCTGGCTCTACATGGACGGAGGTGTCTGGCTCTACATGGACGGAGGTATCTGGCTCTACATGGACGGTGGTTTCTGGCTCTACATGGACGGAGGTGTCTGGCTCTACATGGACGGGGGTGTCTGGCTCTACATGGACGGAGGTGTCTGGCTCTACATGGACGGAGGTGTCTGGCTC
>JAJHIY020001135.1:1065000-1170000 GCA_022114975.2 Lampris megalopsis | reverse complement strand
AAAGAGATGACTAAACTAAAAGAGATGGTGTAACTAAAAGAATTGGCTTAACTAAAAGAGATGGTGTAACTAAAAGATTTGGCTTAACTAACGGAGATGGCTTAACTAAAAGAGATGGCTTCATTAAAAGAGATTGCTAAAGTAAAAGAGATGAATAAACTAAAAAAAATGGCTTCACTAAAAGAGATGGCTCCACCAAAAGAGAGGGCTAAACTAAAAGATATGGCATAACTAAAAGAGATGGCTTCATTAAAAGAGATTGCTAAAGTAAAGGAGATAAATAAACTAAAAGAGATGGCTTCACTAAAAGAGATGACTTATCTAAAAGAGATGGCTAAACTAAAAGAGATGGCTTCAATAAAAGAGATGACTTAACTAAAAGAGGTGGCTAAATTAAAAGAGATGGCTTGACTAAAAGAGATGACTTAACTAAAAGAGATGGCTTCACTAAAAGAGATGGCTTAACTGAAAGAGATGGCTTCACTAAAAGAGATGGCTAAAGTAAAAGAGATGCCTTCACTAAAAGAAATGGCTTCACTAAAAGATATGGCTAAAGTAAAAGACATGGCTTCACTAAAAGAGATGGCTAAAGTAAAAGAAATGGCTTCACTAAAAGAGATGGCTTCACTAAAAGAGATGGCCAAACTAAGATATGACTTAAGTAAAAGACATGGCTTAACTGAAACAGATGGCTTCACTAAAAGAGATGGCTAACTAAATGAGATGACTAAACTAAAAGAGAAGGCTAAAATAAAAGAGATGGCTAAACTAAAAGTAATGGCTGAACTAAAAGATATGGCTAAACTAACGGAGATGGCTTAAGTAAAAGAGATGGCTTCATTAAAAGAGATTGCTAAAGTAAAAGAGATGAATAAACTAAATTAAATGGCTTCACTAAAAGAGATGGATTCACCAAAAGAGATGTCTAAACTAAGAGATATGACTTAAGTAAAAGAGATGGCTTCACTAAAAGAGATGACTTAACTAAAAGAGATAGCTAAACTAAAAGTGATTGCTTCACTAAAAGAGATTGCTTCCGTAAAATAGAAGGCTTAACTAAAAGAGATGGCTTGACTAAAGGAGATTGCTTCACTAAAAGAGATGGCTTAACTGGAAGAGATGGCTTAACTAAAAGAGATGGCTTGACTAAAGGAGATTGCTTCACTAAAAGAGATGGCTTAACTGAAAGAGATGGCTTCACTAAAAGAGATGACTTAACTAAAAGAGATGGCTGAACTAAAAGAGATTGCTTCCCTAAAATAGAAGGCTTAACTGAAAGAGATGGCTTCACTAAAAGAGATGGCTAAAGTAAAAGAGATGGCTTCACTAAAAGAGATGGCTAAAGTAAAAGAGATGCCTTCACTAAAAGAGATGCCTTCACTAAAAGAGATTGCTAAAGTAAAAGAGATGAATAAACTAAAAGAAATGGCTTCACTAAAAGAGATGGCTTCACTAAAAGAGATGGCCAAACTAAGAGATATGACTTAAGTAAAAGAGATGGCTTCACTAAAAGAGATGACTTAACTAAAAGAGATGACTTAACTAAAAGAGAGGGCTAAACTAAAAGAGATGGTTTAACTAAAAGAGATGGCTAAAATAAAAGAGATGGCTTCACTAAAAGAGATGGCTTAGCTAAAAGAGAAGGCTAACGTAAAAGAGCATTTCTAAATTACAGCACTCTGACCTGGGTGTCTTCAGAACTCTTCAATGTTGAAGTGAATTTGATAAAAGAAAAGGGGACTTCAGTTTTCAATTAACTTCCACGCATGCGCAAAAATTATATATACGCACGCAATCTCTAAAACAAGAACACATGTGCAAAAACAATCATGTAGAAACACACAGACACAGACACAGACACAGACACAGACACACACACACACACACACACACACACACACACACACACACACACACACACACACACACACACACACACACACACACAAATATTACCCAATAGAGAAGGATTACAGTTCTTCAGATGAGGGATTCTGTGTGTGTGTGTGTGTGTGTGTGTGTGTGTGTGTGTGTGTGTGTGTGTGTCTGTGTGTCTGTGTGTTTGTGTGTGTGTCTGTGTGTCTGTGTGTCTGTGTGTGTGTGTGTGTGGTGTGTGTGTGTGTGTGTTTGTTAACCTACTTATCATTCTAATTTGAGCGCTGCACTCTTTCCTTTCTCAGAACACATGTGTCCAGTTGTGAGACCCTGTGTGTGTGTGTGATTATCAGCAGACTGAAATAGCTGATGGCTTTAATGGCTTTAACGAGTTTAAAAGGGATGTCTGTCTGACACCTGCCCCATCACGACCTCACAAGAGCTGATGCTCGTCTCAAACCTGCATTCACAAAATCTGATGTTCGTCTTAGACGACAGAAAACGTGCACATTGTCCAATATTACTTCTTCCTGAACCGCATGCACATTTCTTCTAGCTGTGTTGTGTCATTTGTTCAAGCTCATTTCAGCTGGTTTTTAATGTCCTTGTTTGTGTAGGCCATGCATGATCTTACCTAGATGGGCCATTATTGGACACAATTAAACTTTTGGACAACCTATCTATCAACTATATAACACCTATCTATCAAGTAACTCTCACCTATCTATCCACTAACTCTCACCTATCTATGATCTATATATCACCTATCTATCAACTAACTCTCACCTATCTATGATCTATATATCACCTATCTATCCACTAACCTTCACCTACCTATCAACTCTCACCTATCTATCAACTAACTCTCATCTATCTATCAACTAACTCTCACCTATCATCTATCAACTGACTCTCACCTATCTATGATCTATATATCACCTATCTATCAACTGACTCTCACCTATCTATGATCTATATATCACCTATCTATCAACTGACTCTCACCTATCATCTATCAACTAACTCTCACCTATCTATGATCTACATATCACCTATCTATCAACTAACTCTCACCTATCATCTATCAACTAACTCTCACCTATCTTTGATCTATATATCACCTATCTATCAACTAACTCTCACCTATCTATGATCTATATATCACCTATCTATCAACTGACTCTCACCTATCATCTATCAACTAACTCTCACCTATCTATGATCTATATATCACCTATCTATCAACTAACTCTCACCTATCATCTATCAACTAACTCTCACCTATCTTTGATCTATATATCACCTATCTATCAACTAACTCTCACCTATCTATGATCTATATATCACCTATCTATCAACTAACTCTCACCTACACTACCGTTCAAGAGTTTGGGGTCACCCAAACAATTTTGTGTTTTCCATGAAAAGTCACACTTATTCACCACCATATGTTGTGAAATGAATAGAAAATAGAGTCAAGACATTGACAAGGTTAGAAATAATGATTTGTATTTGAAATAAGGTTTTTTTTACATCAAACTTTGCTTTCGTCAAAGAATCCTCCATTTGCAGCAATTACAGCATTGCAGACCTTTGGCATTCTAGCTGTTAATTTGTTGAGGTAATCTGGAGAAATTGCACCCCACGCTTCCAGAAGCAGCTCCCACAAGTTGGATTGGTTGGATGGGCACTTCTTGCGTACCATACGGCCAAGCTGCTCCCACAACAGCTCAATGGGGTTCAGATCTGGTGACTGCGCTGGCCACTCCATTACCGATAGAATACCAGCTGCCTGCTTCTGCTCTAAATAGTTCTTGCACAATTTGGAGGTGTGTTTAGGGTCATTGTCCTGTTGTAGGATGAAATTGGCTCCAATCAAGCGCTGTCCACTGGGTATGGCATGGCGTTGCAAAATGGAGTGATAGCCTTCCTTATTCAGAATCCCTTTTACCCTGTACAAATCTCCCACCTTACCAGCACCAAAGCAACCCCAGACCATCACATTACCTCCACCATGCTTAACAGATGGCGTCAGGCATTCTTCCAGCATCTTTTCATTTGTGCTGCGTCTCACAAACGTTCTTCTTTGTGATCCAAACACCTCAAACTTGGATTCATCCGTCCACAACACTTTTTTCCAGTCTTCCTCTGTCCAATGTCTGTGTTCTTTTGCCCATCTTAATCTTTTTCTTTTATTGGTCAGTCTCAGATATGGCTTTTTCTTTGCCACTCTGCCCTGAAGCCCAGAATCCCGCAGCCGCCTCTTCACTGTAGATGTTGACACTGGTGTTTTGCGGGTACTATTTAATGAAGATGCCAGTTGGGGACCTGTGAGGCGTCTGTTTCTCAAACTAGAGACTCTAATGTACTTATCTTCTTGCTCAGTTGTGCAACGCGGCCTCCCACTTCTTTTTCTACTCTGGTTAGAGCCTGTTTGTGCTGTCCTCTGAAGGGAGTAGTACACACCGGTGTAGGAAATCTTCAATTTCTTAGCAATTTCTCGCATGGAATAGCCTTCATTTCTAAGAACAAGAATAGACTGTCGAGTTTCAGATGAAAGTTCTCTTTTTCTGGCCATTTTGAGCGTTTAATTGACCCCACAAATGTGATGCTCCAGAAACTCAATCTGCTCAAAGGAAGGTCAGTTTTGTAGCTTCTGTAACGAGCTAAACTGTTTTCAGATGTGTGAACATGATTGCACAATGGTTTTCTAATCATCAATTAGCCTTCTGAGCCAATGAGCAAACACATTGTACCATTAGAACACTGGAGTGATAGTTGCTTGAAATGGGCCTCTATACACTTATGTAGATATTGCACCAAAAACCAGACATTTGCAGCTAGAATAGTCATTTACCACATTAGCAATGTATAGAGTGTATTTCTTTAAAGTTAAGACTAGTTTAAAGTTATCTTCATTGAAAAGTACAGTGCTTTTCCTTCAAAAATATGGACATTTCAATGTGACCCCAAACTTTTGAACGGTAGTGTATCTATCAACTAACTCTCACCTATCTATGATCTATATATCACCTATCTATCAACTAACTCTCACCTATCTATGATCTATATATCACCTATCTATCAACTAACTCTCACCTATCATCTATCAACTAACTCTCACCTATCATCTATCAACTGACTCTCACCTATCTATGATCTATATATCACCTATCTATCAACTAACTCTCACCTATCATCTATCAACTGACTCTCACCTATCTATGATCTATATATCACCTATCTATCAACTAACTCTCACCTATCATCTATCAACTAACTCTCACCTATCTATGATCTATATATCACCTATCTATCAACTAACTCTCACCTATCTATGAACTATATATCACCTATCTATAAACTGACTCTCACCTATCTATGATCTATATATCACCTATCTATCAACTAACTCTCACCTATCATCTATCAACTAACTCTCACCTATCTATGATCTATATATCACCTATCTATCAACTGACTCTCACCTATCTATCAACTAACTCTCACCTATCTATGATCTATATATCGCCTATCTATCAACTGACTCTCACCTATCTATCAACTAACTCTCACCTATCTATGATCTATATATCACATATCTATCAACTAACCTTCACCAACCTATCAACTGTCACATACCTATCAACTAACTCTCACCTATCTATCAACTAACCTTCACCAACCTATCAACTGTCACATATCTATCAACTAACTCTCACCTATCTATCAACTAACTCTCACCTATCTATCAATGTTCTATCAACTATCTATCAACGATTTATTATTATCTATAAACAATCTGTCACCTATCAATAAACTATCTATTACCTATCTATCAACGTTCTATCACCTATCTATCAACTAACTCTCACTTATCTATCAACTATCTATTATTATCTATAAACAATCTATCACCTATCAATCAAATAGGTATCAACTATCAACTAACTCTCACATATCTATCAACTAACTCTCACCTATCACTTATCTCTCAACTAACTCTCACCTATCTATCAACTATATATCACCTACATATCAACGTTCTATCAACAATCTATCAACTATCTATAAACAATCTATCACCTATCATTCAACCCTCTATCACCTATCTATCAACTATCTGTCACCTATCTATCAACGTTATATCAACTATCTATCAATTATCTACAAGCAATCTATCACCTATCAATCAACTCTCTATCACCTATCAACTAACTGTCACCTATCTATCAACTATCTATAAACTATATATCAACTATCTATTATTATCTATAAACAATTTATCACCTATCAATCAGCTCTCTATCACCTATCTATCAACGTTCTATCAACCATCTATCAACTATCTATAAACTATATATCAACTATCTATTAACTATCTATAAGCTATCTATCAAGTATCTATCAAGTATCTTTAAACTTTCTATCAACTATATATCAACTATCTATCAACTATCTATAAACTTTCTATCAACTATCTATCAGCTATCTATCAACTATCTATAAACTTTCTATCAACTATATATCAACTATCTATCAAGTATCTATAAACTTTCTATCAACTATCTATCAACTATCTATCAGCTATCTATCAACTATCTATAAACTTTCTATCAACTATATATCAACTATATATCAACTATCTATCAAGTATCTATCAACTATATATCGACTATATATCAACTATCTATCAGCTATCTATCAGCTATCAACTATATATCAACTATATATCAGCTATCTATCAACTATCTATCAGCTATCTATCAGCTATCTATCAGCTATCTATCAGCTATCTATCAACTATATATCAACTACATATCAATTATCTAACAACTGTCTATCAACTATCTATCTAGTATCTCTGAAGTATTTATCAACTATATATCAACTATCTATCTGCTATCTATCAACTATCTATCTTTAAACTTTCTATCAACTATCGATCAGCTATCTATCAACTATCTATAAACTTTCTATCAACTATCTATCAACTATCGATCACCTATCTCCGCTATCTATCAAGTATCTATCAACTATATATCAACTATCTATCAACTATCGATCAGTTATCTCCGCTATCTATCAAGTATTTATCAACTATATATCAACTATCTATCAACTATATATCAACTATCTATCAACTATATATCAACTATCGATCACCTATCTCCGCTATCTATCAAGTATCTATCAACTACATATAAACTATCTATCAACTATCTATCAGCTATCTAGCAACTATCTATCAACTATCTATCAGCTATCTAGCAACTATCTATCAGCTATCTATCAGCTATCTATGAACTATCTATCAGCTATCTAGCAACTACCTATCAGCTATATATCAGCTATCTATCAGCTATATATCAGCTATCTATCAGCTATCTATCAGCTATCTATCAGCTATCTATCAGCTATCTATCACTATCTATCAGCTATCTATAAACTATGTGTGTGTGTGTGTGTGTGTGTGTGGTGTGTGGCGTGTGTGTGTGTGTGTGTGTGTGTGTGTGTGTTTGTGTGTGAAGAAGGGGGTGCACCAGTTGATGCATGTGATGTGAGACGAGCCGATAATCTGACACGAGCTGTGAGTAGAACAGCAGGAGGCTTCTTATCAATCAACTTCCCCAACCACCATCAAATCCAGTCTCCATGGCAACGCTGACCTCACTATCTATGCAGTTGTCAGATCTCTCTCTCTTTCTTTCCATTCTTCACTCTCCCTCTCCTTCCCTCGTTGAGCTTCAGACATCTGTCTTCACCAGTGTTTCCCGCTGCAGAGCAGAAGACATCTCAGACATCTGTCTTCACCAGAGTTTCCCGCTGCAGAGCAGAAGACATCTCAGACATCTGTCTTCACCAGTGTTTCCCGCTGCAGAGCAGAAGACATCTCAGACATCTGTCTTCACCAGAGTTTCCTGCTGCAGAGCAGAAGACATCTCAGACATCTGTCTTCACCAGTGTTTCCCGCTGCAGAGTAAAAGACATCTCAGACATCTGTCTTCACCAGAGTTTCCCGCTGCAGAGCAGAAGACATCTCAGACATCTGTCTTCACCAGTTCTTCCTGCTGCAGAGCAGAAGTCATCTCAGACATCTGTCTTCACCGGAGTTTCCCGCTGCAAAGCAGAAGACATCTCAGACATCTGTCTTCACCAGTGTTTCCCCGCTGCAGAGCAGAAGACATCTCACACATCTGTCTTCACCAGTGTTTCCCCGCTGCAGAGCAGAAGACATCTCAGACATCTGTCTTCACCAGTTCTTCCTGCTGCAGAGCAGAAGACATCTCAGACATCTGTCTTCACCGGAGTTTCCCGCTGCAGAGCAGAAGACATCTCAGACATCTGTCTTCACCAGTGTTTCCCCGCTGCAGAGCAGAAGACATCTCAGACATCTGTCTTCACCAGTGTTTCCCCGCTGCAGAGCAGAAGACATCTCAGACATCTGTCTTCACCAGTGTTTCCCGCTGCAGAGCAGAAGACATCTCAGACATCTGTCTTCACCAGTGTTTCCTGCTGCAGAGCAGAAGACATCTCAGACATCTGTCTTCACCAGAGTTTCCCGCTGCAGAGCAGAAGACATCTCAGACATCTGTCTTCACCAGTTCTTCCTGCTGCAGAGCAGAAGACATCTCAGACATCTGTCCTCACCAGTTCTTCCCGCTGCAGAGCAGAAGACATGTCAGACATCTGTCTTCACCAGTGTTTCCCGCTGCAGAGCAGAAGACATCTCAGACATCTGTCTTCACCAGAGTTTCCCTCTGCAGAGCAGAAGACATCTCAGACATCTGTCTTCACCGGAGTTTCCCTCTGCAGAGCAGAAGACATCTCAGACATCTGTCCTCACCAGTTCTTCCTGCTGCAGAGCAGAACACATGTCAGACATCTGTCTTCACCAGTGTTTCCTGCTGCAGAGCAAAAGACATCTCAGACATCTGTCTTCACCAGTTCTTCCCGCTGCAGAGCAGAAGACATCTCAGACATCTGTCCTCACCAGTTCTTCCCGCTGCAGAGCAGAAGACATCTCAGACATCTGTCTTCACCAGTGTTTCCCGCTGCAGAGCAGAAGACATCTCAGACATCTGTCTTCACCAGTGTTTCCTGCTGCAGAGCAGAAGACATCTCAGACATCTGTCTTCACCAGTGTTTCCTGCTGCAGAGCAGAAGACATCTCAGACATCTGTCTTCACCAGTGTTTCCCGCTGCAGAGCAGAAGACATCTCAGACATCTGTCTTCACCAGTGTTTCCCGCTGCAGAGCAGAAGACATCTCAGACATCTGTCTTCACCAGTGTTTCCCGCTGCAGAGCAGAAGACATCTCAGACATCTGTCTTCACCAGTGTTTCCTGCTGCAGAGCAGAAGACATCTCAGACATCTGTCTTCACCAGTGTTTCCTGCTGCAGAGCAGAAGACATCTCAGACATCTGTCTTCACCAGTGTTTCCCGCTGCAGAGCAGAAGACATCTCAGACATCTGTCTTCACCAGTGTTTCCCGCTGCAGAGCAGAAGACATCTCAGACATCTGTCTTCACCAGTGTTTCCCGCTGCAGAGCAGAAGACATCTCAGACATCTGTCTTCACCAGTTCTTCCCGCTGCAGAGCAGAAGACATCTCAGACATCTGTCTTCACCAGTGTTTCCCCGCTGCAGAGCAGAAGACATCTCAGACATCTGTCTTCACCGGAGTTTCCCTCTGCAGAGCAGAAGACATCTCAGACATCTGTCCTCACCAGTTCTTCCTGCTGCAGAGCAGAAGACATCTCAGACATCTGTCTTCACCAGTGTTTCCCGCTGCAGAGCAGAAGACATCTCAGACATCTGTCTTCACCAGTTCTTCCCGCTGCAGAGCAGAAGACATCTCAGACATCTGTCCTCACCAGTTCTTCCCGCTGCAGAGCAGAAGACATCTCAGACATCTGTCTTCACCAGTGTTTTCCGCTGCAGAGCAGAAGACATCTCAGACATCTGTCTTCACCAGTGTTTCCTGCTGCAGAGCAGAAGACATCTCAGACATCTGTCTTCACCAGTGTTTCCCGCTGCAGAGCAGAAGACATCTCAGACATCTGGTCTTCACCAGTGTTTCCTGCTGCAGAGCAGAAGACATCTCAGACATCTGTGTTCACCAGTGTTTCCCGCTGCAGAGCAGAAGACATCTCAGACATCTGTCTTCACCAGTGTTTCCCGCTGCAGAGCAGAAGACATCTCAGACATCTGTCTTCACCAGTGTTTCCCGCTGCAGAGCAGAAGACATCTCAGACATCTGTCTTCACCAGTGTTTCCCGCTGCAGAGCAGAAGACATCTCAGACATCTGTCTTCACCAGTGTTTCCCGCTGCAGAGCAGAAGACATCTCAGACATCTGTCTTCACCAGTGTTTCCTGCTGCAGAGCAGAAGACATCTCAGACATCTGTCTTCACCAGTGTTTCCCGCTGCAGAGCAGAAGACATCTCAGACATCTGTCTTCACCAGTGTTTCCTGCTGCAGAGCAGAAGACATCTCAGACATCTGTCTTCACCAGTGTTTCCCCGCTGCAGAGCAGAAGACATCTCAGACATCTGTCTTCACCAGTGTTTCCTGCTGCAGAGCAGAAGACATCTCAGACATCTGTCTTCACCAGTGTTTCCCCGCTGCAGAGCAGAAGACATCTCAGACATCTGTCTTCACCAGTGTCTCCCCGCTGCAGAGCAGAAGACATCTCAGACATCTGTCTTAACCAGTGTTTCCCCGCTGCAGAGCAGAAGACATCTCAGACATCTGTCTTCACCAGTGTTTCCCGCTGCAGAGCAGAAGACATCTCAGACATCTGTCTTCACCAGTTCTTCCCGCTGCAGAGCAGAAGACATCTCAGACATCTGTCTTCACCAGTTCTTCCCGCTGCAGAGCAGAAGACATCTCAGACATCTGTCTTCACCAGTGTTTCCCGCTGCAGAGCAGAAGACATCTCAGACATCTGTCTTCACCAGTTCTTCCCGCTGCAGAGCAGAAGACATCTCAGACATCTCAGACATCTGTCTTCACCAGTGTTTCCTGCTGCAGAGCAGAAGACATCTCAGACATCTGTCTTCACCAGTTCTTCCCGCTGCAGAGCAGAAGACATCTAAGACATCTGTGTTCACCAGAGTTTCCCGCTGCAGAGCAGAAGACATCTGACATCTGTCTTCACCAGAGTTTCCCGCTGCAGAGCAGAAGACATCTCAGACATCTGTCTTCACCAGTTCTTCCCGCTGCAGAGCAGAAGACATCTCAGACATCTGTCTTCACCAGTGTTTCCCGCTGCAGAGCAGAAGACATCTCAGACATCTGTCTTCACTAGTGTTTCCCGCTGCAGAGCAGAAGACATCTCAGACATCTGTCTTCACCAGTTCTTCCCGCTGCAGAGCAGAAGACATCTCAGACATCTGTCTTCACCAGTGTCTTCCCGCTGCAGAGCAGAAGACATCTCAGACATCTGTCTTCACCAGTTCTTCCCGCTGCAGACCAGAAGACATCTCAGACATCTGTCTTCACCAGTGTTTCCCCGCTGCAGAGCAGAAGACATCTCAGACATCTGTCTTCACCAGTGTTTCCCCGCTGCAGACCAGAAGACATCTCAGACATCTGTCTTCACCAGTTCTTCCCGCTGCAGAGCAGAAGACATCTGTCTTCACCAGTGTCTCCCCGCTGCAGAGCAGAAGACATCTCAGACATCTGTCTCCACCAGTGTTTCCCGCTGCAGAGCAGAAGACATCTCAGACATGTCTTCACCAGTGTTTCCCGCTGCAGAGCAGAAGACATCTCAGACATCTGTCTACACCAGTGTTTCCCGCTGCAGAGCAGAAGACATCACAGACATCTGTCTTCACCAGTGTTTCCCCGCTGCAGAGCACAAGACATCACAGACATCTGTCTTCACCAGTGTTTCCCCGCTGCAGAGCAGAAGACATGTCAGACATCTGTCTTCACCAGTTCTTCCCGCTGCAGAGCAGAAGACATCTCAGACATCTGTCTTCACCAGTGTTTCCCGCTGCAGAGCAGAAGACATCTCAGACATCTGTCTTCACTAGTGTTTCCCGCTGCAGAGCAGAAGACATCTCAGACATCTGTCTTCACCAGTTCTTCCCGCTGCAGAGCAGAAGACATCTCAGACATCTGTCTTCACCAGTGTCTTCCCGCTGCAGAGCAGAAGACATCTCAGACATCTGTCTTCACCAGTTCTTCCCGCTGCAGACCAGAAGACATCTCAGACATCTGTCTTCACCAGTGTTTCCCCGCTGCAGAGCAGAAGACATCTCAGACATCTGTCTTCACCAGTGTTTCCCCGCTGCAGACCAGAAGACATCTCAGACATCTGTCTTCACCAGTGTCTCCCCGCTGCAGAGCAGAAGACATCTCAGACATCTGTCTTCACCAGTGTTTCCCGCTGCAGAGCAGAAGACATCTCAGACATGTCTTCACCAGTGTTTCCCGCTGCAGAGCAGAAGACATCTCAGACATCTGTCTTCACCAGTGTTTCCCGCTGCAGAGCAGAAGACATCACAGACATCTGTCTTCACCAGTGTTTCCCCGCTGCAGAGCAGAAGACATCACAGACATCTGTCTTCACCAGTGTTTCCCCGCTGCAGAGCAGAAGACATCACAGACATCTGTCTTCACCAGTTCTTCCCGCTGCAGAGCAGAAGACATCTCAGACATCTGTCTTCACCAGTGTTTCCCGCTGCAGAGCAGAAGACATCTCAGACATCTGTCTTCACCAGTGTTTCCCGCTGCAGAGCAGAAGACATCTCAGACATCTGTCTTCACCAGTGTTACCCCGCTGCAGAGCAGAAGACATCTGTCTTCACCAGTGTTTCCCGCTGCAGAGCAGAAGACATCTGTCTTCACCAGAGTTTCCCGCTGCAGAGCAGAAGACATCTCAGACATCTGTCTTCACCAGTGTTTCCCCGCTGCAGAGCAGAAGACATCACAGACATCTGTCTTCACCAGTGTTTCCCGCTGCAGAGCAGAAGACATCTCAGACATCTGTCTTCACCAGTGTTTCCCGCTGCAGAGCAGAAGACATCACAGACATCTGTCTTCACCAGTGTTTCCCCGCTGCAGAGCAGAAGACATCTCAGACATCTGTCTTCATCAGTTCTTCCCGCTGCAGAGCAGAAGACATCTCAGACATCTGTCTTCACCAGTGTCTCCCCGCTGCAGAGCAGAAGACATCTCAGACATCTGTCTTCACCAGTGGTCACAGCTGCAGAGCAGAAGACATCTCAGACATCTGTCCTCACCAGTTCTTCCCGCTGCAGACCAGAAGACATCTCAGACATCTGTCTTCACCAGTGTCTTCCCGCTGCAGAGCAGAAGACATCTCAGACATCTGTCTTCACCAGTGTCTCCCCGCTGCAGAGCAGAAGACATCTCAGACATCTGTCTTCACCAGAGTTTCCTGCTGCAGAGCAGAAGACATCTCAGACAGCTGTCTTCACCAGTTCTTCCCGCTGCAGAGCAGAAAACATCTCAGACATCTGTCTTCACCAGTGTCTCCCCGCTGCAGAGCAGAAGACATCTAAGACATCTGTGTTCACCAGAGTTTCCCGCTGCAGAGCAGAAGACATCTGACATCTGTCTTCACCAGAGTTTCCCGCTGCAGAGCAGAAGACATCTCAGACATCTGTCTTCACCAGTTCTTCCCGCTGCAGAGCAGAAGACATCTCAGACATCTGTCTTCACCAGTGTTTCCCGCTGCAGAGCAGAAGACATCTCAGACATCTGTCTTCACTAGTGTTTCCCGCTGCAGAGCAGAAGACATCTCAGACATCTGTCTTCACCAGTTCTTCCCGCTGCAGAGCAGAAGACATCTCAGACATCTGTCTTCACCAGTGTCTTCCCGCTGCAGAGCAGAAGACATCTCAGACATCTGTCTTCACCAGTTCTTCCCGCTGCAGACCAGAAGACATCTCAGACATCTGTCTTCACCAGTGTTTCCCCGCTGCAGAGCAGAAGACATCTCAGGCATCTGTCTTCACCAGTGTTTCCCCGCTGCAGACCAGAAGACATCTCAGACATCTGTCTTCACCAGTGTCTCCCCGCTGCAGAGCAGAAGACATCTCAGACATCTGTCTTCACCAGTGTCTCCCCGCTGCAGAGCAGAAGACATCTCAGACATCTGTCTTCACCAGAGTTTCCTGCTGCAGAGCAGAAGACATCTCAGACATCTGTCTTCACCAGTGTTTCCCGCTGCAGAGCAGAACACATCACAGACATCTGTCTTCACCAGTGTTTCCCCGCTGCAGAGCAGAAGACATCACAGACATCAGTCTTCATCAGTGTTTCCCCGCTGCAGAGCAGAAGACATCACAGACATCTGTCTTCACCAGTTCTTCCCGCTGCAGAGCAGAAGACATCTCAGACATCTGTCTTCACCAGTGTTTCCCGCTGTAGAGCAGAAGACATGTCAGACATCTGTCTTCACTAGTGTTTCCCGCTGCAGAGCAGAAGACATCTCAGACATCTGTCTTCACCAGTGTATTCCCGCTGCAGAGCAGAAGACATCTCAGACATCTGTCTTCACCAGTTCTTCCCGCTGCAGACCAGAAGACATCTCAGACATCTGTCTTCACCAGTTCTTCCCGCTGCAGACCAGAAGACATCTCAGACATCTGTCTTCACCAGTGTTTCCCCGCTGCAGAGCAGAAGACATCTCAGACATCTGTCTTCACCAGTGTTTCCCCGCTGCAGAGCAGAAGACATCTCAGACATCTGTCTTCACCAGTGTTTCCCCGCTGCAGACCAGAAGACATCTCACACATCTGTCTTCACCAGTTCTTCCCGCTGCAGAGCAGAAGACATCTGTCTTCACCAGTGTCTCCCCGCTGCAGAGCAGAAGACATCTCAGACATCTGTCTTCACCAGTGTTTCCCGCTGCAGAGCAGAAGACATCTCAGACATGTCTTCACCAGTGTTTCCCGCTGCAGAGCAGAAGACATCTCAGACATCTGTCTTCACCAGTGTTTCCCGCTGCAGAGCAGAAGACATCACAGACATCTGTCTTCACCAGTGTTTCCCCGCTGCAGAGCAGAAGACATCACAGACATCTGTCTTCACCAGTGTTTCCCCGCTGCAGAGCAGAAGACATCACAGACATCTGTCTTCACCAGTTCTTCCCGCTGCAGAGCAGAAGACATCTCAGACATCTGTCTTCACCAGTGTTTCCCGCTGCAGAGCAGAAGACATCTCAGACATCTGTCTTCACCAGTGTTACCCCGCTGCAGAGCAGAAGACATCTGTCTTCACCAGTGTTTCCCGCTGCAGAGCAGAAGACATCTGTCTTCACCAGAGTTTCCCGCTGCAGAGCAGAAGACATCTCAGACATCTGTCTTCACCAGTGTTTCCCGCTGCAGAGCAGAAGACATCTCAGACATCTGTCTTCACCAGGGTTACCCCGCTGCAGAGCAGAAGACATCTGTCTTCACCAGTGTTTCCCGCTGCAGAGCAGAAGACATCACAGACATCTGTCTTCACCAGTGTTTCCCCGCTGCAGAGCAGAAGACATCTCAGACATCTGTCTTCATCAGTTCTTCCCGCTGCAGAGCAGAAGACATCTCAGACATCTGTCTTCACCAGTGTCTCCCCGCTGCAGAGCAGAAGACATCTCAGACATCTGTCTTCACCAGTGGTCCCCGCTGCAGAGCAGAAGACATCTCAGACATCTGTCCTCACCAGTTCTTCCCGCTGCAGACCAGAAGACATCTCAGACATCTGTCTTCACCAGTGTCTCCCCGCTGCAGAGCAGAAGACATCTCAGACATCTGTCTTCACCAGTGTCTCCCCGCTGCAGAGCAGAAGACATCTCAGACATCTGTCTTCACCAGAGTTTCCTGCTGCAGAGCAGAAGACATCTCAGACAGCTGTCTTCACCAGTTCTTCCCGCTGCAGAGCAGAAAACATCTCAGACATCTGTCTTCACCAGTGTCTCCCCGCTGCAGAGCAGAAGACATCTAAGACATCTGTCTTCACCAGAGTTTCCCGCTGCAGAGCAGAAGACATCTCAGACATCTGTCTTCACCAGTGTTTCCCGCTGCAGAGCAGAAGACATCTCAGACATCTGTCTTCACCAGTTCTTCCCGCTGCAGAGCAGAAGACATCTCAGACATCTGTCTTCACCAGTGTTTCCCGCTGCAGAGCAGAAGACATCTCAGACATCTGTCTTCACCAGTGTTTCCCGCTGCAGAGCAGAAGACATCTCAGACATCTGTCTTCACCAGTTCTTCCCGCTGCAGAGCAGAAGACATCTCAGACATCTGTCTTCACCAGTGTCTTCCCGCTGCAGAGCAGAAGACATCTCAGACATCTGTCTTCACCAGTTCTTCCCGCTGCAGACCAGAAGACATCTCAGACATCTGTCTTCACCAGTGTTTCCCCGCTGCAGAGCAGAAGACATCTCAGACATCTGTCTTCACCAGTGTTTCCCCGCTGCAGACCAGAAGACATCTCAGACATCTGTCTTCACCAGTTCTTCCCGCTGCAGAGCAGAAGACATCTGTCTTCACCAGTGTCTCCCCGCTGCAGAGCAGAAGACATCTCAGACATCTGTCTCCACCAGTGTTTCCCGCTGCAGAGCAGAAGACATCTCAGACATGTCTTCACCAGTGTTTCCCGCTGCAGAGCAGAAGACATCTCAGACATCTGTCTTCACCAGTGTTTCCCGCTGCAGAGCAGAAGACATCACAGACATCTGTCTTCACCAGTGTTTCCCCGCTGCAGAGCAGAAGACATCACAGACATCTGTCTTCACCAGTGTTTCCCCGCTGCAGAGCAGAAGACATCTCAGACATCTGTCTTCACCAGTTCTTCCCGCTGCAGAGCAGAAGACATCTCAGACATCTGTCTTCACCAGTGTTTCCCGCTGCAGAGCAGAAGGCATCTCAGACATCTGTCTTCACTAGTGTTTCCCGCTGCAGAGCAGAAGACATCTCAGACATCTGTCTTCACCAGTGTCTTCCCGCTGCAGAGCAGAAGACATCTCAGACATCTGTCTTCACCAGTTCTTCCCGCTGCAGACCAGAAGACATCTCAGACATCTGTCTTCACCAGTGTTTCCCCGCTGCAGACCAGAAGACATCTCAGACATCTGTCTTCACCAGTGTTTCCCCGCTGCAGAGCAGAAGACATCTCAGACATCTGTCTTCACCAGTGTTTCCCGCTGCAGAGCAGAAGACATCTCAGACATCTGTCTTCACCAGTGTTTCCCGCTGCAGAGCAGAAGACATCTCAGACATCTGTCTTCACCAGTGTTTCCCGCTGCAGAGCAGAAGACATCACAGACATCTGTCTTCACCAGTGTTTCCCCGCTGCAGAGCAGAAGACATCACAGACATCTGTCTTCACCAGTGTTTCCCCGCTGCAGAGCAGAAGACATCACAGACATCTGTCTTCACCAGTTCTTCCCGCTGCAGAGCAGAAGACATCTCAGACATCTGTCTTCACCAGTGTTTCCCGCTGCAGAGCAGAAGACATCTCAGACATCTGTCTTCACCAGTGTTTCCCGCTGCAGAGCAGAAGACATCTCAGACATCTGTCTTCACCAGTGTTACCCCGCTGCAGAGCAGAAGACATCTGTCTTCACCAGTGTTTCCCGCTGCAGAGCAGAAGACATCTGTCTTCACCAGAGTTTCCCGCTGCAGAGCAGAAGACATCTCAGACATCTGTCTTCACCAGTGTTTCCCCGCTGCAGAGCAGAAGACATCACAGACATCTGTCTTCACCAGTGTTTCCCGCTGCAGAGCAGAAGACATCTCAGACATCTGTCTTCACCAGTGTTTCCCGCTGCAGAGCAGAAGACATCACAGACATCTGTCTTCACCAGTGTTTCCCCGCTGCAGAGCAGAAGACATCTCAGACATCTGTCTTCATCAGTTCTTCCCGCTGCAGAGCAGAAGACATCTCAGACATCTGTCTTCACCAGTGTCTCCCCGCTGCAGAGCAGAAGACATCTCAGACATCTGTCTTCACCAGTGGTCACAGCTGCAGAGCAGAAGACATCTCAGACATCTGTCCTCACCAGTTCTTCCCGCTGCAGACCAGAAGACATCTCAGACATCTGTCTTCACCAGTGTCTTCCCGCTGCAGAGCAGAAGACATCTCAGACATCTGTCTTCACCAGTGTCTCCCCGCTGCAGAGCAGAAGACATCTCAGACATCTGTCTTCACCAGAGTTTCCTGCTGCAGAGCAGAAGACATCTCAGACAGCTGTCTTCACCAGTTCTTCCCGCTGCAGAGCAGAAAACATCTCAGACATCTGTCTTCACCAGTGTCTCCCCGCTGCAGAGCAGAAGACATCTAAGACATCTGTGTTCACCAGAGTTTCCCGCTGCAGAGCAGAAGACATCTGACATCTGTCTTCACCAGAGTTTCCCGCTGCAGAGCAGAAGACATCTCAGACATCTGTCTTCACCAGTTCTTCCCGCTGCAGAGCAGAAGACATCTCAGACATCTGTCTTCACCAGTGTTTCCCGCTGCAGAGCAGAAGACATCTCAGACATCTGTCTTCACTAGTGTTTCCCGCTGCAGAGCAGAAGACATCTCAGACATCTGTCTTCACCAGTTCTTCCCGCTGCAGAGCAGAAGACATCTCAGACATCTGTCTTCACCAGTGTCTTCCCGCTGCAGAGCAGAAGACATCTCAGACATCTGTCTTCACCAGTTCTTCCCGCTGCAGACCAGAAGACATCTCAGACATCTGTCTTCACCAGTGTTTCCCCGCTGCAGAGCAGAAGACATCTCAGACATCTGTCTTCACCAGTGTTTCCCCGCTGCAGACCAGAAGACATCTCAGACATCTGTCTTCACCAGTTCTTCCCGCTGCAGAGCAGAAGACATCTGTCTTCACCAGTGTCTCCCCGCTGCAGAGCAGAAGACATCTCAGACATCTGTCTTCACCAGTGTTTCCCGCTGCAGAGCAGAAGACATCTCAGACATGTCTTCACCAGTGTTTCCCGCTGCAGAGCAGAAGACATCTCAGACATCTGTCTTCACCAGTGTTTCCCGCTGCAGAGCAGAAGACATCACAGACATCTGTCTTCACCAGTGTTTCCCCGCTGCAGAGCAGAAGACATCACAGACATCTGTCTTCACCAGTGTTTCCCCGCTGCAGAGCAGAAGACATCACAGACATCTGTCTTCACCAGTTCTTCCCGCTGCAGAGCAGAAGACATCTCAGACATCTGTCTTCACCAGTGTTTCCCGCTGCAGAGCAGAAGACATCTCAGACATCTGTCTTCACTAGTGTTTCCCGCTGCAGAGCAGAAGACATCTCAGACATCTGTCTTCACCAGTTCTTCCCGCTGCAGAGCAGAAGACATCTCAGACATCTGTCTTCACCAGTTCTTCCCGCTGCAGAGCAGAAGACATCTCAGACATCTGTCTTCACCAGTTCTTCCCGCTGCAGAGCAGAAGACATCTCAGACATCTGTCTTCACCAGTGTTTCCCCGCTGCAGACCAGAAGACATCTCAGACATCTGTCTTCACCAGTGTTTCCCCGCTGCAGAGCAGAAGACATCTCAGACATCTGTCTTCACCAGTGTTTCCCCGCTGCAGACCAGAAGACATCTCACACATCTGTCTTCACCAGTTCTTCCCGCTGCAGAGCAGAAGACATCTGTCTTCACCAGTGTCTCCCCGCTGCAGAGCAGAAGACATCTCAGACATCTGTCTTCACCAGTGTTTCCCGCTGCAGAGCAGAAGACATCTCAGACATGTCTTCACCAGTGTTTCCCGCTGCAGAGCAGAAGACATCTCAGACATCTGTCTTCACCAGTGTTTCCCGCTGCAGAGCAGAAGACATCACAGACATCTGTCTTCACCAGTGTTTCCCCGCTGCAGAGCAGAAGACATCACAGACATCTGTCTTCACCAGTGTTTCCCCGCTGCAGAGCAGAAGACATCACAGACATCTGTCTTCACCAGTTCTTCCCGCTGCAGAGCAGAAGACATCTCAGACATCTGTCTTCACCAGTGTTTCCCGCTGCAGAGCAGAAGACATCTCAGACATCTGTCTTCACCAGTGTTACCCCGCTGCAGAGCAGAAGACATCTGTCTTCACCAGTGTTTCCCGCTGCAGAGCAGAAGACATCTGTCTTCACCAGAGTTTCCCGCTGCAGAGCAGAAGACATCTCAGACATCTGTCTTCACCAGTGTTTCCCCGCTGCAGAGCAGAAGACATCTCAGACATCTGTCTTCACCAGTGTTTCCCGCTGCAGAGCAGAAGACATCTCAGACATCTGTCTTCACCAGTGTTTCCCGCTGCAGAGCAGAAGACATCACAGACATCTGTCTTCACCAGTGTTTCCCCGCTGCAGAGCAGAAGACATCTCAGACATCTGTCTTCATCAGTTCTTCCCGCTGCAGAGCAGAAGACATCTCAGACATCTGTCTTCACCAGTGTCTCCCCGCTGCAGAGCAGAAGACATCTCAGACATCTGTCTTCACCAGTGGTCACAGCTGCAGAGCAGAAGACATCTCAGACATCTGTCCTCACCAGTTCTTCCCGCTGCAGAGCAGAAGACATCTCAGACATCTGTCTTCACCAGTTCTTCCCGCTGCAGAGCAGAAGACATCTCAGACATCTGTCTTCACCAGTGTCTCCCCGCTGCAGAGCAGAAGACATCTCAGACATCTGTCTTCACCAGAGTTTCCTGCTGCAGAGCAGAAGACATCTCAGACAGCTGTCTTCACCAGTTCTTCCCGCTGCAGAGCAGAAAACATCTCAGACATCTGTCTTCACCAGTGTCTCCCCGCTGCAGAGCAGAAGACATCTAAGACATCTGTGTTCACCAGAGTTTCCCGCTGCAGAGCAGAAGACATCTGACATCTGTCTTCACCAGAGTTTCCCGCTGCAGAGCAGAAGACATCTCAGACATCTGTCTTCACCAGTTCTTCCCGCTGCAGAGCAGAAGACATCTCAGACATCTGTCTTCACCAGTGTTTCCCGCTGCAGAGCAGAAGACATCTCAGACATCTGTCTTCACTAGTGTTTCCCGCTGCAGAGCAGAAGACATCTCAGACATCTGTCTTCACCAGTTCTTCCCGCTGCAGAGCAGAAGACATCTCAGACATCTGTCTTCACCAGTGTCTTCCCGCTGCAGAGCAGAAGACATCTCAGACATCTGTCTTCACCAGTTCTTCCCGCTGCAGACCAGAAGACATCTCAGACATCTGTCTTCACCAGTGTTTCCCCGCTGCAGAGCAGAAGACATCTCAGACATCTGTCTTCACCAGTGTTTCCCCGCTGCAGACCAGAAGACATCTCAGACATCTGTCTTCACCAGTGTCTCCCCGCTGCAGAGCAGAAGACATCTCAGACATCTGTCTTCACCAGTGTTTCCCGCTGCAGAGCAGAAGACATCTCAGACATGTCTTCACCAGTGTTTCCCGCTGCAGAGCAGAAGACATCTCAGACATCTGTCTTCACCAGTGTTTCCCGCTGCAGAGCAGAAGACATCACAGACATCTGTCTTCACCAGTGTTTCCCCGCTGCAGAGCAGAAGACATCACAGACATCTGTCTTCACCAGTGTTTCCCCGCTGCAGAGCAGAAGACATCACAGACATCTGTCTTCACCAGTTCTTCCCGCTGCAGAGCAGAAGACATCTCAGACATCTGTCTTCACCAGTGTTTCCCGCTGCAGAGCAGAAGACATCTCAGACATCTGTCTTCACTAGTGTTTCCCGCTGCAGAGCAGAAGACATCTCAGACATCTGTCTTCACCAGTGTTTCCCGCTGCAGAGCAGAAGACATCTCAGACATCTGTCTTCACCAGTTCTTCCCGCTGCAGAGCAGAAGACATCTCAGACATCTGTCTTCACCAGTGTTTCCCGCTGCAGAGCAGAAGACATCTCAGACATCTGTCTTCACCAGAGTTTCCCGCTGCAGACCAGAAGACATCTCAGACATCTGTCTTCACCAGTGTTTCCCCGCTGCAGAGCAGAAGACATCTCAGACATCTGTCTTCACCAGTGTTTCCCCGCTGCAGACCAGAAGACATCTCACACATCTGTCTTCACCAGTTCTTCCCGCTGCAGAGCAGAAGACATCTGTCTTCACCAGTGTCTCCCCGCTGCAGAGCAGAAGACATCTCAGACATCTGTCTTCACCAGTGTTTCCCGCTGCAGAGCAGAAGACATCTCAGACATGTCTTCACCAGTGTTTCCCGCTGCAGAGCAGAAGACATCTCAGACATCTGTCTTCACCAGTGTTTCCCGCTGCAGAGCAGAAGACATCACAGACATCTGTCTTCACCAGTGTTTCCCCGCTGCAGAGCAGAAGACATCACAGACATCTGTCTTCACCAGTGTTTCCCCGCTGCAGAGCAGAAGACATCACAGACATCTGTCTTCACCAGTTCTTCCCGCTGCAGAGCAGAAGACATCTCAGACATCTGTCTTCACCAGTGTTTCCCGCTGCAGAGCAGAAGACATCTCAGACATCTGTCTTCACCAGTGTTTCCCGCTGCAGAGCAGAACACATCTGTCTTCACCAGTGTTACCCCGCTGCAGAGCAGAAGACATCTGTCTTCACCAGAGTTTCCCGCTGCAGAGCAGAAGACATCTCAGACATCTGTCTTCACCAGTTCTTCCCGCTGCAGAGCAGAAGACATCTCAGACATCTGTCTTCACCAGTGTTTCCCCGCTGCAGAGCAGAAGACATCTCAGACATCTGTCTTCACCAGTGTTTCCCCGCTGCAGACCAGAAGACATCTCAGACATCTGTCTTCACCAGTTCTTCCCGCTGCAGGGCAGAAGACATCTGTCTTCACCAGTGTCTCCCCGCTGCAGAGCAGAAGACATCTCAGACATCTGTCTTCACCAGAGTTTCCCGCTGCAGAGCAGAAGACATCTCAGACATCTGTCTTCACCAGTGTTTCCCGCTGCAGAGCAGAAGACATCTCAGACATCTGTCTTCACCAGTGTTTCCCGCTGCAGAGCAGAAGACATCACAGACATCTGTCTTCACCAGTGTTTCCCCGCTGCAGAGCAGAAGACATCACAGACATCTGTCTTCACCAGTGTTTCCCCGCTGCAGAGCAGAAGACATCACAGACATCTGTCTTCACCAGTTCTTCCCGCTGCAGAGCAGAAGACATCTCAGACATCTGTCTTCACCAGTGTTTCCCGCTGCAGAGCAGAAGACATCTCAGACATCTGTCTTCACCAGTGTTTCCCGCTGCAGAGCAGAAGACATCTCAGACATCTGTCTTCACCAGTGTTACCCCGCTGCAGAGCAGAAGACATCTGTCTTCACCAGTGTCTCCCCGCTGCAGAGCAGAAGACATCTCAGACATCTGTCTTCACCAGTGTTTCCCGCTGCAGAGCAGAAGACATCTCAGACATCTGTCTTCACCAGTGTTACCCCGCTGCAGAGCAGAAGACATCTGTCTTCACCAGTGTTTCCCGCTGCAGAGCAGAAGACATCTGTCTTCACCAGTGTTTCCCGCTGCAGAGCAGAAGACATCTCAGACATCTGTCTTCACCAGTGTTTCCCGCTGCAGAGCAGAACACATCTCAGACATCTGTCTTCACCAGTGTTACCCCGCTGCAGAGCAGAAGACATCTGTCTTCACCAGTGTTTCCCGCTGCAGAGCAGAAGACATCTGTCTTCACCAGAGTTTCCCGCTGCAGAGCAGAAGACATCTCAGACATCTGTCTTCACCAGTTCTTCCCGCTGCAGAGCAGAAGACATCTCAGACATCTGTCTTCACCAGTGTTTCCCCGCTGCAGAGCAGAAGACATCTCAGACATCTGTCTTCACCAGTGTTTCCCCGCTGCAGACCAGAAGACATCTCAGACATCTGTCTTCACCAGTTCTTCCCGCTGCAGGGCAGAAGACATCTGTCTTCACCAGTGTTTCCCCGCTGCAGACCAGAAGACATCTCAGACATCTGTCTTCACCAGTTCTTCCCGCTGCAGGGCAGAAGACATCTCAGACATGTCTTCACCAGTGTTTCCCGCTGCAGAGCAGAAGACATCTCAGACATCTGTCTTCACCAGTGTTTCCCGCTGCAGAGCAGAAGACATCACAGACATCTGTCTTCACCAGTGTTTCCCGCTGCAGAGCAGAAGACATCACAGACATCTGTCTTCACCAGTGTTTCCCCGCTGCAGAGCAGAAGACATCACAGACATCTGTCTTCACCAGTTCTTCCCGCTGCAGAGCAGAAGACATCTGTCTTCACTAGTGTTTCCCGCTGCAGAGCAGAAGACATCTCAGACATCTGTCTTCACCAGTTCTTCCCGCTGCAGAGCAGAAGACATCTCAGACATCTGTCTTCACCAGTGTTTCCCGCTGCAGAGCAGAAGACATCTCAGACATCTGTCTTCACCAGTGTTTCCCGCTGCAGAGCAGAAGACATCTCAGACATCTGTCTTCACCAGTGTTTCCCGCTGCAGAGCAGAAGACATCTCAGACATCTGTCTTCACCAGTGTTTCCCGCTGCAGAGCAGAAGACATCTCAGACATCTGTCTTCACCAGTGTTTACCCCGCTGCAGAGCAGAAGACATCTGTCTTCACCAGTGTTTCCCGCTGCAGAGCAGAAGACATCACAGACATCTGTCTTCACCAGTGTTTCCCCGCTGCAGAGCAGAAGACATCACAGACATCTGTCTTCACCAGTGTTACCCCGCTGCAGAGCAGAAGACATCTGTCTTCACTAGTGTTTCCCGCTGCAGAGCAGAAGACATCTCAGACATCTGTCTTCACCAGTTCTTCCCGCTGCAGAGCAGAAGACATCTCAGACATCTGTCTTCACCAGTGTTTCCCGCTGCAGAGCAGAAGACATCTCAGACATCTGTCTTCACCAGTGTTTCCCGCTGCAGAGCAGAAGACATCTCAGACATCTGTCTTCACCAGTGTTTCCCCGCGGCAGAGCAGAAGATATCACAGACATCTGTCATCACCAGTTCTTCCCGCTGCAGAGCAGAAGACATGTCAGACATCTGTCTTCACCATTTCTTCCCGCTGCAGAGCAGAAGACATCTCAGACATCTGTCTTCACCAGTTCTTCCCGCTGCAGAGCAGAAGACATCTCAGACATCTGTCTTCACCAAAGTTTCCCGCTGCAGAGCAGAAGACATCTCAGACATCTGTCTGCACCAGAGTTTCCCGCTGCAGAGCAGAAGACATCTCAGACATCTGTCTTCACTAGTGTTTCCCGCTGCAGAGCAGAAGACATCTCAGACATCTGTCTTCACTAGTGTTTCCCGCTGCAGAGCAGAAGACATCTCAGACATCTGTCTTCACCAGGGTTACCCCGCTGCAGAGCAGAAGACATCTGTCTTCACCAGTGTTTCCCGCTGCAGAGCAGAAGACATCTGTCTTCACCAGAGTTTCCCGCTGCAGAGCAGAAGACATCTCAGACATCTGTCTTCACCAGTTCTTCCCGCTGCAGAGCAGAAGACATCTCAGACATCTGTCTTCACCAGTGTTTCCCCGCTGCAGAGCAGAAGACATCTCAGACATCTGTCTTCACCAGTGTTTCCCCGCTGCAGACCAGAAGACATCTCAGACATCTGTCTTCACCAGTTCTTCCCGCTGCAGGGCAGAAGACATCTGTCTTCACCAGTGTCTCCCCGCTGCAGAGCAGAAGACATCTCAGACATCTGTCTTCACCAGAGTTTCCTGCCGCAGAGCAGAAGACATCTCAGACATCTGTCTTCACCAGTGTTTCCCGCTGCAGAGCAGAAGACATCTCAGACATCTGTCTTCACCAGTGTTTCCCGCTGCAGAGCAGAAGACATGTCAGACATCTGTCTTCACCAGTGTTTCCCGCTGCAGAGCAGAAGACATCACAGAAATCTGTCTTCACCAGTGTTTCTCCCGCTGCAGAGCAGAAGACATCACAGACATCTGTCTTCACCAGTGTTTCCCCGCTGCAGAGCAGAAGACATCACAGACATCTGTCTTCACCAGTTCTTCCCGCTGCAGAGCAGAAGACATCTCAGACATCTGTCTTCACCAGTGTTTCCCGCTGCAGAGCAGAAGACATCTCAGACATCTGTCTTCACCAGTGTTTCCCGCTGCAGAGCAGAAGACATCTCAGACATCTGTCTTCACCAGTGTTACCCCGCTGCAGAGCAGAAGACATCTGTCTCCACCAGTGTTTCCCGCTGCAGAGCAGAAGACATCTCAGACATCTGTCTTCACCAGTGTTTCCCGCTGCAGAGCAGAAGACATCTCAGACATCTGTCTTCACCAGTGTTACCCCGCTGCAGAGCAGAAGACATCTGTCTTCACTAGTGTTTCCCTCTGCAGAGCAGAAGACATCTCAGACATCTGTCTTCACCAGTTCTTCCCGCTGCAGAGCAGAAGACATCTCAGACATCTGTCTTCACCAGTGTTTCCCGCTGCAGAGCAGAAGACATCTCAGACATCTGTCTTCACCAGTGTTTCCCGCTGCAGAGCAGAAGACATCTCAGACATCTGTCTTCACCAGTGTTTCCCGCTGCAGAGCAGAAGACATCTCAGACATCTGTCTTCACCAGTGTTTCCCGCTGCAGAGCAGAAGACATCTCAGACATCTGTCTTCACCAGTGTTACCCGCTGCAGAGCAGAAGACATCTGTCTTCACCAGTGTTTCCCGCTGCAGAGCAGAAGACATCTCAGACATCTGTCTTCACCAGTTCTTCCCGCTGCAGAGCAGAAGACATCTCAGACATCTGTCTTCACTAGTGTTTCCCGCTGCAGAGCAGAAGACATCTCAGACATCTGTCTTCACCAGTGTTTCCCGCTGCAGAGCAGAAGACATCTCAGACATCTGTCTTCACCAGTGTTTCCCGCTGCAGAGCAGAAGACATCTCAGACATCTGTCTTTACCAGTGTTTCCCGCTGCAGAGCAGAAGACATCTCAGACATCTGTCTTCACCAGTGTTACCCCGCTGCAGAGCAGAAGACATCTGTCTTCACCAGTGTTTCCCGCTGCAGAGCAGAAGACATCACAGACATCTGTCTTCACCAGTGTTTCCCCGCTGCAGAGCAGAAGACATCACAGACATCTGTCTTCACCAGTGTTACCCCGCTGCAGAGCAGAAGACATCTGTCTTCACTAGTGTTTCCCGCTGCAGAGCAGAAGACATCTCAGACATCTGTCTTCACCAGTTCTTCCCGCTGCAGAGCAGAAGACATCTCAGACATCTGTCTTCACCAGTGTTTCCCGCTGCAGAGCAGAAGACATCTCAGACATCTGTCTTCACCAGTGTTTCCCGCTGCAGAGCAGAAGACATCTCAGACATCTGTCTTCACCAGTGTTTCCCGCTGCAGAGCAGAAGACATCTCAGACATCTGTCTTCACCAGTGTTACCCCGCTGCAGAGTAGAAGACATCTGTCTTCACCAGTGTTTCCCGCTGCAGAGCAGAAGACATCTGTCTTCACCAGTGTTTCCCCGCTGCAGAGCAGAAGACATCTCAGACATCTGTCTTCACCAGTGTTTCCCTGCTGCAGAGCAGAAGACATCACAGATATCTGTCTTCACCAGTTTTTCCCGCTGCAGAGCAGAAGACATCTCAGACATCTGTCTTCACCAGTTCTTCCTGCTGCAGAGCAGAAGACATCTCAGACATCTGTCTTCACCAGTGTTTCCCGCTGCAGAGCAGAAGACATCTCAGACATCTGTCTTCACCAGTGTTTCCCCGCTGCAGAGCAGAAGACATCACAGATATCTGTCTTCACCAGTTCTTCCCGCTGCAGAGCAGAAGACATCTCAGACATCTGTCTTCACCAGTTCTTCCTGCTGCAGAGCAGAAGACATCTCAGACATCTGTCTTCACCAGTGTTTCCCGCTGCAGAGCAGAAGACATCTCAGACATCTGTCTTCACCAGTGTTTCCCCGCGGCAGAGCAGAAGATATCACAGACATCTGTCATCACCAGTTCTTCCCGCTGCAGAGCAGAAGACATGTCAGACATCTGTCTTCACCATTTCTTCCCGCTGCAGAGCAGAAGACATCTCAGACATCTGTCTTCACCAGTTCTTCCCGCTGCAGAGCAGAAGACATCTCAGACATCTGTCTTCACCAAAGTTTCCCGCTGCAGAGCAGAAGACATCTCAGACATCTGTCTGCACCAGAGTTTCCCGCTGCAGAGCAGAAGACATCTCAGACATCTGTCTTCACTAGTGTTTCCCGCTGTAGAGCAGAAGACATCTCAGACATCTGTCTTCACCAGTGTTTCCCGCTGCAGAGCAGAACACATCTCAGACATCTGTCTTCACCAGGGTTACCCCGCTGCAGAGCAGAAGACATCTGTCTTCACCAGTGTTTCCCGCTGCAGAGCAGAAGACATCTGTCTTCACCAGAGTTTCCCGCTGCAGAGCAGAAGACATCTCAGACATCTGTCTTCACCAGTTCTTCCCGCTGCAGAGCAGAAGACATTTCAGACATCTGTCTTCACCAGTGTTTCCCCGCTGCAGAGCAGAAGACATCTCAGACATCTGTCTTCACCAGTGTTTCCCCGCTGCAGACCAGAAGACATCTCAGACATCTGTCTTCACCAGTGTCTCCCCGCTGCAGAGCAGAAGACATCTCAGACATCTGTCTTCACCAGAGTTTCCTGCCGCAGAGCAGAAGACATCTCAGACATCTGTCTTCACCAGTGTTTCCCGCTGCAGAGCAGAAGACATCTCAGACATGTCTTCACCAGTGTTTCCCGCTGCAGAGCAGAAGACATCTCAGACATCTGTCTTCACCAGTGTTTCCCGCTGCAGAGCAGAAGACATCACAGAAATCTGTCTTCACCAGTGTTTCTCCCGCTGCAGAGCAGAAGACATCACAGACATCTGTCTTCACCAGTGTTTCCCCGCTGCAGAGCAGAAGACATCACAGACATCTGTCTTCACCAGTTCTTCCCGCTGCAGAGCAGAAGACATCTCAGACATCTGTCTTCACCAGTGTTTCCCGCTGCAGAGCAGAAGACATCTCAGACATCTGTCTTCACCAGTGTTTCCCGCTGCAGAGCAGAAGACATCTCAGACATCTGTCTTCACCAGTGTTACCCCGCTGCAGAGCAGAAGACATCTGTCTCCACCAGTGTTTCCCGCTGCAGAGCAGAAGACATCTCAGACATCTGTCTTCACCAGTGTTTCCCGCTGCAGAGCAGAAGACATCTCAGACATCTGTCTTCACCAGTGTTACCCCGCTGCAGAGCAGAAGACATCTGTCTTCACTAGTGTTTCCCTCTGCAGAGCAGAAGACATCTCAGACATCTGTCTTCACCAGTTCTTCCCGCTGCAGAGCAGAAGACATCTCAGACATCTGTCTTCACCAGTGTTTCCCGCTGCAGAGCAGAAGACATCTCAGACATCTGTCTTCACCAGTTCTTCCCGCTGCAGAGCAGAAGACATCTCAGACATCTGTCTTCACCAGTGTTTCCCGCTGCAGAGCAGAAGACATCTCAGACATCTGTCTTCACCAGTGTTTCCCGCTGCAGAGCAGAAGACATCTCAGACATCTGTCTTCACCAGTGTTACCCCGCTGCAGAGCAGAAGACATCTCAGACATCTGTCTTCACCAGTGTTTCCCCGCTGCAGAGCAGAAGACATCTCAGACATCTGTCTTCACCAAAGTTTCCCGCTGCAGAGCAGAAGACATCTCAGACATCTGTCTGCACCAGAGTTTCCCGCTGCAGAGCAGAAGACATCTCAGACATCTGTCTTCACTAGTGTTACCCCGCTGCAGAGCAGAAGACATCTCAGACATCTGTCTTCACCAAAGTTTCCCGCTGCAGAGCAGAAGACATCTCAGACATCTGTCTGCACCAGAGTTTCCCGCTGCAGAGCAGAAGACATCTCAGACATCTGTCTTCACTAGTGTTACCCCGCTGCAGAGCAGAAGACATCTCAGACATCTGTCTTCACCAGTGTTTCCCCGCTGCAGAGCAGAAGACATCTCAGACATCTGTCTTCACCAAAGTTTCCCGCTGCAGAGCAGAAGACATCTCAGACATCTGTCTGCACCAGAGTTTCCCGCTGCAGAGCAGAAGACATCTCAGACATCTGTCTTCACCAGTGTTTCCCGCTGCAGAGCAGAAGACATCTCAGACATCTGTCTTCACCAGTGTTTCCCCGCTGCAGACCAGAAGACATCTCAGACATCTGTCTTCACCAGTGTCTCCCCGCTGCAGAGCAGAAGACATCTCAGACATCTGTCTTCACCAGAGTTTCCTGCCGCAGAGCAGAAGACATCTCAGACATCTGTCTTCACCAGTGTTTCCCGCTGCAGAGCAGAAGACATCTCAGACATGTCTTCACCAGTGTTTCCCGCTGCAGAGCAGAAGACATCTCAGACATCTGTCTTCACCAGTGTTTCCCGCTGCAGAGCAGAAGACATCACAGAAATCTGTCTTCACCAGTGTTTCTCCCGCTGCAGAGCAGAAGACATCACAGACATCTGTCTTCACCAGTGTTTCCCCGCTGCAGAGCAGAAGACATCACAGACATCTGTCTTCACCAGTTCTTCCCGCTGCAGAGCAGAAGACATCTCAGACATCTGTCTTCACCAGTGTTTCCCGCTGCAGAGCAGAAGACATCTCAGACATCTGTCTTCACCAGTGTTTCCCGCTGCAGAGCAGAAGACATCTCAGACATCTGTCTTCACCAGTGTTACCCCGCTGCAGAGCAGAAGACATCTGTCTCCACCAGTGTTTCCCGCTGCAGAGCAGAAGACATCTCAGACATCTGTCTTCACCAGTGTTTCCCGCTGCAGAGCAGAAGACATCTCAGACATCTGTCTTCACCAGTGTTACCCCGCTGCAGAGCAGAAGACATCTGTCTTCACTAGTGTTTCCCTCTGCAGAGCAGAAGACATCTCAGACATCTGTCTTCACCAGTTCTTCCCGCTGCAGAGCAGAAGACATCTCAGACATCTGTCTTCACCAGTGTTTCCCGCTGCAGAGCAGAAGACATCTCAGACATCTGTCTTCACCAGTTCTTCCCGCTGCAGAGCAGAAGACATCTCAGACATCTGTCTTCACCAGTGTTTCCCGCTGCAGAGCAGAAGACATCTCAGACATCTGTCTTCACCAGTGTTTCCCGCTGCAGAGCAGAAGACATCTCAGACATCTGTCTTCACCAGTGTTACCCCGCTGCAGAGCAGAAGACATCTCAGACATCTGTCTTCACCAGTGTTTCCCCGCTGCAGAGCAGAAGACATCTCAGACATCTGTCTTCACCAAAGTTTCCCGCTGCAGAGCAGAAGACATCTCAGACATCTGTCTGCACCAGAGTTTCCCGCTGCAGAGCAGAAGACATCTCAGACATCTGTCTTCACTAGTGTTACCCCGCTGCAGAGCAGAAGACATCTCAGACATCTGTCTTCACCAGTGTTTCCCCGCTGCAGAGCAGAAGACATCTCAGACATCTGTCTTCACCAAAGTTTCCCGCTGCAGAGCAGAAGACATCTCAGACATCTGTCTGCACCAGAGTTTCCCGCTGCAGAGCAGAAGACATCTCAGACATCTGTCTTCACCAGTGTTTCCCGCTGCAGAGCAGAAGACATCTCAGACATCTGTCTTCACCAGTGTTACCCCGCTGCAGAGCAGAAGACATCTCAGACATCTGTCTTCACCAGTGTTTCCCCGCTGCAGAGCAGAAGACATCTCAGACATCTGTCTTCACCAAAGTTTCCCGCTGCAGAGCAGAAGACATCTCAGACATCTGTCTTCACCAGTTCTTCCCGCTGCAGGGCAGAAGACATCTGTCTTCACCCGTGTCTCCCCGCTGCAGAGCAGAAGACATCTCAGACATCTGTCTTCACCAGAGTTTCCTGCCGCAGAGCAGAAGACATCTCAGACATCTGTCTTCACCAGTGTTTCCCGCTGCAGAGCAGAAGACATCTCAGACATGTCTTCACCAGTGTTTCCCGCTGCAGAGCAGAAGACATCTCAGACATCTGTCTTCACCAGTGTTTCCCGCTGCAGAGCAGAAGACATCACAGAAATCTGTCTTCACCAGTGTTTCTCCCGCTGCAGAGCAGAAGACATCACAGACATCTGTCTTCACCAGTGTTTCCCCGCTGCAGAGCAGAAGACATCACAGACATCTGTCTTCACCAGTTCTTCCCGCTGCAGAGCAGAAGACATCTCAGACATCTGTCTTCACCAGTGTTTCCCGCTGCAGAGCAGAAGACATCTCAGACATCTGTCTTCACCAGTGTTTCCCGCTGCAGAGCAGAAGACATCTCAGACATCTGTCTTCACCAGTGTTACCCCGCTGCAGAGCAGAAGACATCTGTCTCCACCAGTGTTTCCCGCTGCAGAGCAGAAGACATCTCAGACATCTGTCTTCACCAGTGTTTCCCGCTGCAGAGCAGAAGACATCTCAGACATCTGTCTTCACCAGTGTTACCCCGCTGCAGAGCAGAAGACATCTGTCTTCACTAGTGTTTCCCTCTGCAGAGCAGAAGACATCTCAGACATCTGTCTTCACCAGTTCTTCCCGCTGCAGAGCAGAAGACATCTCAGACATCTGTCTTCACCAGTGTTTCCCGCTGCAGAGCAGAAGACATCTCAGACATCTGTCTTCACCAGTTCTTCCCGCTGCAGAGCAGAAGACATCTCAGACATCTGTCTTCACCAGTGTTTCCCGCTGCAGAGCAGAAGACATCTCAGACATCTGTCTTCACCAGTGTTTCCCGCTGCAGAGCAGAAGACATCTCAGACATCTGTCTTCACCAGTGTTACCCGCTGCAGAGCAGAAGACATCTGTCTTCACCAGTGTTTCCCGCTGCAGAGCAGAAGACATCACAGACATCTGTCTTCATCAGTGTTTCCCCGCTGCAGAGCAGAAGACATCACAGACATCTGTCTTCACCAGTGTTACCCCGCTGCAGAGCAGAAGACATCTGTCTTCACTAGTGTTTCCCGCTGCAGAGCAGAAGACATCTCAGACATCTGTCTTCACCAGTTCTTCCCGCTGCAGAGCAGAAGACATCTCAGACATCTGTCTTCACCAGTGTTTCCCGCTGCAGAGCAGAAGACATCTCAGACATCTGTCTTCACCAGTTCTTCCCGCTGCAGAGCAGAAGACATCTCAGACATCTGTCTTCACCAGTGTTTCCCGCTGCAGAGCAGAAGACATCTCAGACATCTGTCTTCACCAGTGTTACCCCGCTGCAGAGTAGAAGACATCTGTCTTCACCAGTGTTTCCCGCTGCAGAGCAGAAGACATCTGTCTTCACCAGTGTTTCCCCGCTGCAGAGCAGAAGACATCTCAGACATCTGTCTTCACCAGTGTTTCCCCGCTGCAGAGCAGAAGACATCACAGATATCTGTCTTCACCAGTTCTTCCCGCTGCAGAGCAGAAGACATCTCAGACATCTGTCTTCACCAGTTCTTCCTGCTGCAGAGCAGAAGACATCTCAGACATCTGTCTTCACCAGTGTTTCCCGCTGCAGAGCAGAAGACATCTCAGACATCTGTCTTCACCAGTGTTTCCCCGCTGCAGAGCAGAAGATATCACAGACATCTGTCATCACCAGTTCTTCCCGCTGCAGAGCAGAAGACATGTCAGACATCTGTCTTCACCAGTTCTTCCTGCTGCAGAGCAGAAGACATCTCAGACATCTGTCTTCACCAGTGTTTCCCCGCGGCAGAGCAGAAGATATCACAGACATCTGTCATCACCAGTTCTTCCCGCTGCAGAGCAGAAGACATGTCAGACATCTGTCTTCACCATTTCTTCCCGCTGCATAGCAGAAGACATCTCAGACATCTGTCTTCACCAGTTCTTCCCGCTGCAGAGCAGAAGACATCTCAGACATCTGTCTTCACCAAAGTTTCCCGCTGCAGAGCAGAAGACATCTCAGACATCTGTCTGCACCAGTGTTACCCGCTGCAGAGCAGAAGACATCTGTCTTCACCAGTGTTTCCCGCTGCAGAGCAGAAGACATCTCAGACATCTGTCTTCACCAGTTCTTCCCGCTGCAGAGCAGAAGACATCTCAGACATCTGTCTTCACTAGTGTTTCCCGCTGCAGAGCAGAAGACATCTCAGACATCTGTCTTCACCAGTGTTTCCCGCTGCAGAGCAGAAGACATCTCAGACATCTGTCTTCACCAGTGTTTCCCGCTGCAGAGCAGAAGACATCTCAGACATCTGTCTTTACCAGTGTTTCCCGCTGCAGAGCAGAAGACATCTCAGACATCTGTCTTCACCAGTGTTACCCCGCTGCAGAGCAGAAGACATCTGTCTTCACCAGTGTTTCCCGCTGCAGAGCAGAAGACATCACAGACATCTGTCTTCACCAGTGTTTCCCCGCTGCAGAGCAGAAGACATCACAGACATCTGTCTTCACCAGTGTTACCCCGCTGCAGAGCAGAAGACATCTGTCTTCACTAGTGTTTCCCGCTGCAGAGCAGAAGACATCTCAGACATCTGTCTTCACCAGTTCTTCCCGCTGCAGAGCAGAAGACATCTCAGACATCTGTCTTCACCAGTGTTTCCCGCTGCAGAGCAGAAGACATCTCAGACATCTGTCTTCACCAGTGTTTCCCGCTGCAGAGCAGAAGACATCTCAGACATCTGTCTTCACCAGTGTTTCCCGCTGCAGAGCAGAAGACATCTCAGACATCTGTCTTCACCAGTGTTACCCCGCTGCAGAGCAGAAGACATCTGTCTCCACCAGTGTTTCCCGCTGCAGAGCAGAAGACATCTCAGACATCTGTCTTCACCAGTGTTTCCCGCTGCAGAGCAGAAGACATCTCAGACATCTGTCTTCACCAGTGTTACCCCGCTGCAGAGCAGAAGACATCTGTCTTCACTAGTGTTTCCCTCTGCAGAGCAGAAGACATCTCAGACATCTGTCTTCACCAGTGTTTCCCGCTGCAGAGCAGAAGACATCTCAGACATCTGTCTTCACCAGTGTTTCCCGCTGCAGAGCAGAAGACATCTCAGACATCTGTCTTCACCAGTTCTTCCCGCTGCAGAGCAGAAGACATCTCAGACATCTGTCTTCACCAGTGTTTCCCGCTGCAGAGCAGAAGACATCTCAGACATCTGTCTTCACCAGTGTTTCCCGCTGCAGAGCAGAAGACATCTCAGACATCTGTCTTCACCAGTGTTACCCCGCTGCAGAGCAGAAGACATCTCAGACATCTGTCTTCACCAGTGTTTCCCCGCTGCAGAGCAGAAGACATCTCAGACATCTGTCTTCACCAAAGTTTCCCGCTGCAGAGCAGAAGACATCTCAGACATCTGTCTGCACCAGAGTTTCCCGCTGCAGAGCAGAAGACATCTCAGACATCTGTCTTCACTAGTGTTACCCCGCTGCAGAGCAGAAGACATCTCAGACATCTGTCTTCACCAGTGTTTCCCCGCTGCAGAGCAGAAGACATCTCAGACATCTGTCTTCACCAAAGTTTCCCGCTGCAGAGCAGAAGACATCTCAGACATCTGTCTGCACCAGAGTTTCCCGCTGCAGAGCAGAAGACATCTCAGACATCTGTCTTCACCAGTGTTTCCCGCTGCAGAGCAGAAGACATCTCAGACATCTGTCTTCACCAGTGTTACCCCGCTGCAGAGCAGAAGACATCTCAGACATCTGTCTTCACCAGTGTTTCCCCGCTGCAGAGCAGAAGACATCTCAGACATCTGTCTTCACCAAAGTTTCCCGCTGCAGAGCAGAAGACATCTCAGACATCTGTCTTCACCAGTTCTTCCCGCTGCAGGGCAGAAGACATCTGTCTTCACCAGTGTCTCCCCGCTGCAGAGCAGAAGACATCTCAGACATCTGTCTTCACCAGAGTTTCCTGCCGCAGAGCAGAAGACATCTCAGACATCTGTCTTCACCAGTGTTTCCCGCTGCAGAGCAGAAGACATCTCAGACATGTCTTCACCAGTGTTTCCCGCTGCAGAGCAGAAGACATCTCAGACATCTGTCTTCACCAGTGTTTCCCGCTGCAGAGCAGAAGACATCACAGAAATCTGTCTTCACCAGTGTTTCTCCCGCTGCAGAGCAGAAGACATCACAGACATCTGTCTTCACCAGTGTTTCCCCGCTGCAGAGCAGAAGACATCACAGACATCTGTCTTCACCAGTTCTTCCCGCTGCAGAGCAGAAGACATCTCAGACATCTGTCTTCACCAGTGTTTCCCGCTGCAGAGCAGAAGACATCTCAGACATCTGTCTTCACCAGTGTCTCCCCGCTGCAGAGCAGAAGACATCTCAGACATCTGTCTTCACCAGAGTTTCCTGCCGCAGAGCAGAAGACATCTCAGACATCTGTCTTCACCAGTGTTTCCCGCTGCAGAGCAGAAGACATCTCAGACATGTCTTCACCAGTGTTTCCCGCTGCAGAGCAGAAGACATCTCAGACATCTGTCTTCACCAGTGTTTCCCGCTGCAGAGCAGAAGACATCACAGAAATCTGTCTTCACCAGTGTTTCTCCCGCTGCAGAGCAGAAGACATCACAGACATCTGTCTTCACCAGTGTTTCCCCGCTGCAGAGCAGAAGACATCACAGACATCTGTCTTCACCAGTTCTTCCCGCTGCAGAGCAGAAGACATCTCAGACATCTGTCTTCACCAGTGTTTCCCGCTGCAGAGCAGAAGACATCTCAGACATCTGTCTTCACCAGTGTTTCCCGCTGCAGAGCAGAAGACATCTCAGACATCTGTCTTCACCAGTGTTACCCCGCTGCAGAGCAGAAGACATCTGTCTCCACCAGTGTTTCCCGCTGCAGAGCAGAAGACATCTCAGACATCTGTCTTCACCAGTGTTTCCCGCTGCAGAGCAGAAGACATCTCAGACATCTGTCTTCACCAGTGTTACCCCGCTGCAGAGCAGAAGACATCTGTCTTCACTAGTGTTTCCCTCTGCAGAGCAGAAGACATCTCAGACATCTGTCTTCACCAGTTCTTCCCGCTGCAGAGCAGAAGACATCTCAGACATCTGTCTTCACCAGTGTTTCCCGCTGCAGAGCAGAAGACATCTCAGACATCTGTCTTCACCAGTTCTTCCCGCTGCAGAGCAGAAGACATCTCAGACATCTGTCTTCACCAGTGTTTCCCGCTGCAGAGCAGAAGACATCTCAGACATCTGTCTTCACCAGTGTTTCCCCGCTGCAGACCAGAAGACATCTCAGACATCTGTCTTCACCAGTTCTTCCCGCTGCAGGGCAGAAGACATCTGTCTTCACCAGTGTCTCCCCGTTGCAGAGCAGAAGACATCTCAGACATCTGTCTTCACCAGAGTTTCCTGCCGCAGAGCAGAAGACATCTCAGACATCTGTCTTCACCAGTGTTTCCCGCTGCAGAGCAGAAGACATCTCAGACATGTCTTCACCAGTGTTTCCCGCTGCAGAGCAGAAGACATCTCAGACATCTGTCTTCACCAGTGTTTCCCGCTGCAGAGCAGAAGACATCTCAGACATCTGTCTTCACCAGTGTTACCCGCTGCAGACCAGAAGACATCTGTCTTCACCAGTGTTTCCCGCTGCAGAGCAGAAGACATCTCAGACATCTGTCTTCACCAGTTCTTCCCGCTGCAGAGCAGAAGACATCTCAGACATCTGTCTTCACCAGTGTTTCCCGCTGCAGAGCAGAAGACATCTCAGACATCTGTCTTCACCAGTGTTTCCCGCTGCAGAGCAGAATACATCTCAGACATCTGTCTTCACCAGTGTTACCCCGCTGCAGAGCAGAAGACATCTGTCTCCACCAGTGTTTCCCGCTGCAGAGCAGAAGACATCTCAGACATCTGTCTTCACCAGTGTTTCCCGCTGCAGAGCAGAAGACATCTCAGACATCTGTCTTCACCAGTGTTACCCCGCTGCAGAGCAGAAGACATCTGTCTTCACTAGTGTTTCCCTCTGCAGAGCAGAAGACATCTCAGACATCTGTCTTCACCAGTTCTTCCCGCTGCAGAGCAGAAGACATCTCAGACATCTGTCTTCACCAGTGTTTCCCGCTGCAGAGCAGAAGACATCTCAGACATCTGTCTTCACCAGTGTTTCCCGCTGCAGAGCAGAAGACATCTCAGACATCTGTCTTCACCAGTGTTTCCCGCTGCAGAGCAGAACACATCTCAGACATCTGTCTTCACCAGTGTTTCCCGCTGCAGAGCAGAAGACATCTCAGACATCTGTCTTCACCAGTGTTACCCGCTGCAGAGCAGAAGACATCTGTCTTCACCAGTGTTTCCCGCTGCAGAGCAGAAGACATCACAGACATCTGTCTTCATCAGTGTTTCCCCGCTGCAGAGCAGAAGACATCACAGACATCTGTCTTCACCAGTGTTACCCCGCTGCAGAGCAGAAGACATCTGTCTTCACTAGTGTTTCCCGCTGCAGAGCAGAAGACATCTCAGACATCTGTCTTCACCAGTTTTTCCCGCTGCAGAGCAGAAGACATCTCAGACATCTGTCTTCACCAGTGTTTCCCGCTGCAGAGCAGAAGACATCTCAGACATCTGTCTTCACCAGTTCTTCCCGCTGCAGAGCAGAAGACATCTCAGACATCTGTCTTCACCAGTGTTTCCCGCTGCAGAGCAGAAGACATCTCAGACATCTGTCTTCACCAGTGTTACCCCGCTGCAGAGTAGAAGACATCTGTCTTCACCAGTGTTTCCCGCTGCAGAGCAGAAGACATCTGTCTTCACCAGTGTTTCCCCGCTGCAGAGCAGAAGACATCTCAGACATCTGTCTTCACCAGTGTTTCCCCGCTGCAGAACAGAAGACATCACAGATATCTGTCTTCACCAGTTCTTCCCGCTGCAGAGCAGAAGACATCTCAGACATCTGTCTTCACCAGTTCTTCCTGCTGCAGAGCAGAAGACATCTCAGACATCTGTCTTCACCAGTGTTTCCCGCTGCAGAGCAGAAGACATCTCAGACATCTGTCTTCACCAGTGTTTCCCCGCTGCAGAGCAGAAGACATCACAGATATCTGTCTTCACCAGTTCTTCCCGCTGCAGAGCAGAAGACATCTCAGACATCTGTCTTCACCAGTTCTTCCTGCTGCAGAGCAGAAGACATCTCAGACATCTGTCTTCACCAGTGTTTCCCGCTGCAGAGCAGAAGACATCTCAGACATCTGTCTTCACCAGTGTTTCCCCGCGGCAGAGCAGAAGATATCACAGACATCTGTCATCACCAGTTCTTCCCGCTGCAGAGCAGAAGACATGTCAGACATCTGGGTTCACCATTTCTTCCCGCTGCAGAGCAGAAGACATCTCAGACATCTGTCTTCACCAGTTCTTCCCGCTGCAGAGCAGAAGACATCTCAGACATCTGTCTTCACCAAAGTTTCCCGCTGCAGAGCAGAAGACATCTCAGACATCTGTCTGCACCAGAGTTTCCCGCTGCAGAGCAGAAGACATCTCAGACATCTGTCTTCACTAGTGTTTCCCGCTGCAGAGCAGAAGACATCTCAGACATCTGTCTTCACTAGTGTTTCCCGCTGCAGAGCAGAAGACATCTCAGACATCTGTCTTCACTAGTGTTTCCCGCTGCAGAGCAGAATATATCTCAGACATCTGTCTTCACTAGTGTTTCCCGCTGCAGAGCAGTAGACATCTCAGACATCTGTCTTCACCAGTGTTTCCCGCTGCAGAGCAGAAGACATCTCAGACATCTGTCTTCACCAGTTCTTCCCGCTGCAGAGCAGAAGACTTCTCAGACATCTGTCTTCACCAGTGTTTCCCGCTGCAGAGCAGAACACATCTCAGACATCTGTCTTCACCAGTGTTTCCCGCTGCAGAGCAGAAGACATCTCAGACATCTGTCTTCATCAGTTCTTCCCGCTGCAGAGTCAAGACATCTCAGACATCTGTCTTCACCAGTGTTACCCCGCTGCAGAGCAGAAGACATCTGTCTTCACCAGTGTTTCCCGCTGCAGAGCAGAAGACATCTGTCTTCACCAGAGTTTCCCGCTGCAGAGCAGAAGACATCTCAGACATCTGTCTTCACCAGTGTTTGCCGCTGCAGAGCAGAAGACATCTCAGACATCTGTCTTCACCAGTGTTACCCCGCTGCAGAGCAGAAGACATCACAGATATCTGTCTTCACCAGTTCTTCCCGCTGCAGAGCAGAAGACATCTCAGACATCTGTCTTCACCAGTGTTTCCCGCTGCAGAGCAGAAGACATCTCAGACATCTGTCTTCACCAGTGTTACCCCGCTGCAGAGCAGAAGACATCTGTCTTCACCAGTGTTTCCCGCTGCAGAGCAGAAGACATCTCAGACATCTGTCTTCATCAGTTCTTCCCGCTGCAGAGCACAAGACATCTCAGACATCTGTCTTCACCAGTGTTACCCCGCTGCAGAGCAGAAGACATCTCAGACATCTGTCTTCACCAGTGTTTCCCGCTGCAGAGCAGAAGACATCTGTCTTCACCAGAGTTTCCCGCTGCAGAGCAGAAGACATCTCAGACATCTGTCTTCACCAGTGTTTCCCCGCTGCAGAGCAGAAGACATCACAGACATCTGTCTTCACCAGTGTTTCCTGCTGCAGAGCAGAAGACATCTCAGACATCTGTCTTCACCAGTGTTTCCCGCTGCAGAGCAGAAGACATCACAGACATCTGTCTTCACCAGTGTTTCCCCGCTGCAGAGCAGAAGACATCACAGACATCTGTCTTCACCAGTGTTTCCCCGCTGCAGAGCAGAAGACATCACAGACATCTGTCTTCACCAGTGTTTCCCGCTGCAGAGCAGAAGACATCTCAGACATCTGTCGTCACCAGTGTTTCCCGCTGCAGAGCAGAAGACATCTCAGACATCTGTCTTCACCAGTGTTTCCCGCTGCAGAGCAGAAGACATCTCAGACATCTGTCTTCACCAGTGTTACCCCGCTGCAGAGCAGAAGACATCTGTCTTCACTAGTGTTTCCCGCTGCAGAGCAGAAGACATCTCAGACATCTGTCTTCACCAGTTCTTCCCGCTGCAGAGCAGAAGACATCTCAGACATCTGTCTTCACCAGTGTTTCCCCGCTGCAGAGCAGAAGACATCTCAGACATCTGTCTTCACCAGTGTTTCCCCGCTGCAGACCAGAAGACATCTCAGACATCTGTCTTCACCAGTTCTTCCCGCTGCAGGGCAGAAGACATCTGTCTTCACCAGTGTCTCCCCGCTGCAGAGCAGAAGACATCTCAGACATCTGTCTTCACCAGTGTTTCCCGCTGCAGAGCAGAAGACATCACAGACATCTGTCTTCACCAGTGTTTCCCCGCTGCAGAGCAGAAGACATCACAGACATCTGTCTTCACCAGTGTTTCCCCGCTGCAGAGCAGAAGACATCACAGACATCTGTCTTCACCAGTTCTTCCCGCTGCAGAGCAGAAGACATCTCAGACATCTGTCGTCACCAGTGTTTCCCGCTGCAGAGCAGAAGACATCTCAGACATCTGTCTTCACCAGTGTTTCCCGCTGCAGAGCAGAAGACATCTCAGACATCTGTCTTCACCAGTGTTACCCCGCTGCAGAGCAGAAGACATCTGTCTTCACTAGTGTTTCCCGCTGCAGAGCAGAAGACATCTCAGACATCTGTCTTCACCAGTTCTTCCCGCTGCAGAGCAGAAGACATCTCAGACATCTGTCTTCACCAGTGTTTCCCCGCTGCAGAGCAGAAGACATCTCAGACATCTGTCTTCACCAGTGTTTCCCCGCTGCAGACCAGAAGACATCTCAGACATCTGTCTTCACCAGTTCTTCCCGCTGCAGGGCAGAAGACATCTGTCTTCACCAGTGTCTCCCCGCTGCAGAGCAGAAGACATCTCAGACATCTGTCTTCACCAGAGTTTCCCGCTGCAGAGCAGAAGACATCTCAGACATCTGTCTTCACCAGTGTTTCCCGCTGCAGAGCAGAAGACATCTCAAACATCTGTCTTCACCAGTGTTTCCTGCTGCAGAGCAGAAGACATCACAGACATCTGTCTTCACCAGTGTTTCCCCGCTGCAGAGCAGAAGACATCACAGACATCTGTCTTCACCAGTGTTTCCCGCTGCAGAGCAGAAGACATCTCAGACATCTGTCGTCACCAGTGTTTCCCGCTGCAGAGCAGAAGACATCTCAGACATCTGTCTTCACCAGTGTTTCCCGCTGCAGAGCAGAAGACATCTCAGACATCTGTCTTCACCAGTGTTACCCCGCTGCAGAGCAGAAGACATCTGTCTTCACTAGTGTTTCCCGCTGCAGAGCAGAAGACATCTCAGACATCTGTCTTCACCAGTTCTTCCCGCTGCAGAGCAGAAGACATCTCAGACATCTGTCTTCACCAGTGTTTCCCCGCTGCAGAGCAGAAGACATCTCAGACATCTGTCTTCACCAGTGTTTCCCCGCTGCAGACCAGAAGACATCTCAGACATCTGTCTTCACCAGTTCTTCCCGCTGCAGGGCAGAAGACATCTGTCTTCACCAGTGTCTCCCCGCTGCAGAGCAGAAGACATCTCAGACATCTGTCTTCACCAGTGTTTCCCGCTGCAGAGCAGAAGACATCACAGACATCTGTCTTCACCAGTGTTTCCCCGCTGCAGAGCAGAAGACATCACAGACATCTGTCTTCACCAGTGTTTCCCCGCTGCAGAGCAGAAGACATCACAGACATCTGTCTTCACCAGTTCTTCCCGCTGCAGAGCAGAAGACATCTCAGACATCTGTCGTCACCAGTGTTTCCCGCTGCAGAGCAGAAGACATCTCAGACATCTGTCTTCACCAGTGTTTCCCGCTGCAGAGCAGAAGACATCTCAGACATCTGTCTTCACCAGTGTTACCCCGCTGCAGAGCAGAAGACATCTGTCTTCACTAGTGTTTCCCGCTGCAGAGCAGAAGACATCTCAGACATCTGTCTTCACCAGTTCTTCCCGCTGCAGAGCAGAAGACATCTCAGACATCTGTCTTCACCAGTGTTTCCCCGCTGCAGAGCAGAAGACATCTCAGACATCTGTCTTCACCAGTGTTTCCCCGCTGCAGACCAGAAGACATCTCAGACATCTGTCTTCACCAGTTCTTCCCGCTGCAGGGCAGAAGACATCTGTCTTCACCAGTGTCTCCCCGCTGCAGAGCAGAAGACATCTCAGACATCTGTCTTCACCAGAGTTTCCCGCTGCAGAGCAGAAGACATCTCAGACATCTGTCTTCACCAGTGTTTCCCGCTGCAGAGCAGAAGACATCTCAAACATCTGTCTTCACCAGTGTTTCCTGCTGCAGAGCAGAAGACATCTCAGACATCTGTCTTCACCAGTGTTTCACGCTGCAGAGCAGAAGACATCTCAGACATCTGTCTTCACCAGTTCTTCCCGCTGCAGACCAAAAGACATCTCAGACATCTGTCTTCACCAGTGTTTCCCCGCTGCAGAGCAGAAGACATCTCAGACATCTGTCTTCACCAGTGTTTCCCGCTGTAGACCAGAAGACATCTCAGACATCTGTCTTCACCAGTTCTTCCCGCTGCAGAGCAGAATACATCTGTCTTCACCAGTGTCTCCCGCTGCAGAGCAGAAGACATCTCAGACATCTGTCTTCACCAGTGTTTCCCCGCGGCAGAGCAGAAGATATCACAGACATCTGTCATCACCAGTTCTTCCCGCTGCAGAGCAGAAGACATGTCAGACATCTGGGTTCACCATTTCTTCCCGCTGCAGAGCAGAAGACATCTCAGACATCTGTCTTCACCAGTTCTTCCCGCTGCAGAGCAGAAGACATCTCAGACATCTGTCTTCACCAAAGTTTCCCGCTGCAGAGCAGAAGACATCTCAGACATCTGTCTGCACCAGAGTTTCCCGCTGCAGAGCAGAAGACATCTCAGACATCTGTCTTCACTAGTGTCTCCCGCTGCAGAGCAGAAGACATCTCAGACATCTGTCTTCACTAGTGTTTCCCGCTGCAGAGCAGAAGACATCTCAGACATCTGTCTTCACTAGTGTTTCCCGCTGCAGAGCAGAAGACATCTCAGACATCTGTCTTCACTAGTGTTTCCCGCTGCAGAGCAGTAGACATCTCAGACATCTGTCTTCACCAGTGTTTCCCGCTGCAGAGCAGAAGACATCTCAGACATCTGTCTTCACCAGTTCTTCCCGCTGCAGAGCAGAAGACTTCTCAGACATCTGTCTTCACCAGTGTTTCCCGCTGCAGAGCAGAACACATCTCAGACATCTGTCTTCACCAGTGTTTCCGCTGCAGAGCAGAAGACATCTCAGACATCTGTCTTCACCAGTTCTTCCCGCTGCAGAGCACAAGACATCTCAGACATCTGTCTTCACCAGTGTTACCCCGCTGCAGAGCAGAAGACATCTGTCTTCACCAGTGTTTCCCGCTGCAGAGCAGAAGACATCTGTCTTCACCAGAGTTTCCCGCTGCAGAGCAGAAGACATCTCAGACATCTGTCTTCACCAGTGTTTGCCGCTGCAGAGCTAAAGACATCTCAGACATCTGTCTTCACCAGTGTTTCCCGCTGCAGAGCAGAAGACATCTCAGACATCTGTCTTCACCAGTGTTACCCCGCTGCAGAGCAGAAGACATCTGTCTTCACTAGTGTTTCCCGCTGCAGAGCAGAAGACATCTCAGACATCTGTCTTCACCAGTTCTTCCCGCTGCAGAGCAGAAGACATCTCAGACATCTGTCTTCACCAGTGTTTCCCGCTGCAGAGCAGAAGACATCTCAGACATCTGTCTTCACCAGTTCTTCCCGCTGCAGAGCAGAAAACATCTCAGACATCTGTCTTCACCAGTGTTACCCCGCTGCAGAGCAGAAGACATCACAGATATCTGTCTTCACCAGTTCTTCCCGCTGCAGAGCAGAAGACATCTCAGACATCTGTCTTCACCAGTTCCTCCCGCTGCAGAGCAGAAGACATCTCAGACATCTGTCTTCACCAGTGTTTCCCGCTGCAGAGCAGAAGACATCTGTCTTCACCAGTGTTTCCCGCTGCAGAGCAGAAGACATCTCAGACATCTGTCTTCACCAGGGTTACCCCGCTGCAGAGCAGAAGACATCTGTCTTCACCAGTGTTTCCCGCTGCAGAGCAGAAGACATCTGTCTTCACCAGAGTTTCCCGCTGCAGAGCAGAAGACATCTCAGACATCTGTCTTCACCAGTGTTTCCCGCTGCAGAGCAGAAGACATCTCAGACATCTGTCTTCACCAGGGTTACCCCGCTGCAGAGCAGAAGACATCTGTCTTCACCAGTGTTTCCCGCTGCAGAGCAGAAGACATCTGTCTTCACCAGAGTTTCCCGCTGCAGAGCAGAAGACATCTCAGACATCTGTCTTCACCAGTTCTTCCCGCTGCAGAGCAGAAGACATCTCAGACATCTGTCTTCACCAGTGTTTCCCCGCTGCAGAGCAGAAGACATCTCAGACATCTGTCTTCACCAGTGTTTCCCCGCTGCAGACCAGAAGACATCTCAGACATCTGTCTTCACCAGTTCTTCCCGCTGCAGGGCAGAAGACATCTGTCTTCACCAGTGTCTCCCCGCTGCAGAGCAGAAGACATCTCAGACATCTGTCTTCACCAGTGTTTCCCGCTGCAGAGCCGAAGACATCTCAGACATGTCTTCACCAGTGTTTCCCGCTGCAGAGCAGAAGACATCTCAGACATCTGTCTTCACCAGTGTTTCCCGCTGCAGAGCAGAAGACATCACAGACATCTGTCTTCACCAGTGTTTCTCCCGCTGCAGAGCAGAAGACATCACAGACATCTGTCTTCACCAGTGTTTCCCCGCTGCAGAGCAGAAGACATCACAGACATCTGTCTTCACCAGTTCTTCCCGCTGTAGAGCAGAAGACATCTGTCTTCACTAGTGTTTCCCTCTGCAGAGCAGAAGACATCTCAGACATCTGTCTTCACCAGTTCTTCCCGCTGCAGAGCAGAAGACATCTCAGACATCTGTCTTCACTAGTGTTTCCCGCTGCAGAGCAGAAGACATCACAGACATCTGTCTTCACCAGTGTTTCCCGCTGCAGAGCAGAAGACATCTCAGACATCTGTCTTCACCAGTGTTTCCCGCTGCAGAGCAGAAGACATCTCAGACATCTGTCTTTACCAGTGTTTCCCGCTGCAGAGCAGAAGACATCTCAGACATCTGTCTTCACCAGTGTTACCCCGCTGCAGAGCAGAAGACATCTGTCTTCACCAGTGTTTCCCGCTGCAGAGCAGAAGACAACACAGACATCTGTCTTCACCAGTGTTTCCCCGCTGCAGAACAGAAGACATCACAGACATCTGTCTTCACCAGTGTTACCTCGCTGCAGAGCAGAAGACATCTGTCTTCACTAGTGTTTCCCGCTGCAGAGCAGAAGACATCTCAGACATCTGTCTTCACCAGTTCTTCCCGCTGCAGAGCAGAAGACATCTCAGACATCTGTCTTCACCAGTGTTTCCCGCTGCAGAGCAGAAGACATCTCAGACATCTGTCTTCACCAGTGTTTCCCGTTGCAGAGCAGAAGACATCTCAGACATCTGTCTTCACCAGTGTTTCCCCGCGGCAGAGCAGAAGATATCACAGACATCTGTCATCACCAGTTCTTCCCGCTGCAGAGCAGAAGACATGTCAGACATCTGTCTTCACCATTTCTTCCCGCTGCAGAGCAGAAGACATCTCAGACATCTGTCTTCACCAGTTCTTCCCGCTGCAGAGCAGAAGACATCTCAGACATCTGTCTTCACCAAAGTTTCCCGCTGCAGAGCAGAAGACATCTCAGACATCTGTCTGCACCAGAGTTTCCCGCTGCAGAGCAGAAGACATCTCAGACATCTGTCTTCACTAGTGTTTCCCGCTGCAGAGCAGAAGACATCTCAGACATCTGTCTTCACCAGTGTTTCCCGCTGCAGAGCAGAACACATCTCAGACATCTGTCTTCACCAGGGTTACCCCGCTGCAGAGCAGAAGACATCTGTCTTCACCAGTGTTTCCCGCTGCAGAGCAGAAGACATCTGTCTTCACCAGAGTTTCCCGCTGCAGAGCAGAAGACATCTCAGACATCTGTCTTCACCAGTTCTTCCCGCTGCTGAGCAGAAGACATTTCAGACATCTGTCTTCACCAGTGTTTCCCCGCTGCAGAGCAGAAGACATCTCAGACATCTGTCTTCACCAGTGTTTCCCCGCTGCAGACCAGAAGACATCTCAGACATCTGTCTTCACCAGTTCTTCCCGCTGCAGGGCAGAAGACATCTGTCTTCACCAGTGTCTCCCCGCTGCAGAGCAGAAGACATCTCAGACATCTGTCTTCACCAGAGTTTCCTGCCGCAGAGCAGAAGACATCTCAGACATCTGTCTTCACCAGTGTTTCCCGCTGCAGAGCAGAAGACATCTCAGACATGTCTTCACCAGTGTTTCCCGCTGCAGAGCAGAAGACATCTCAGACATCTGTCTTCACCAGTGTTTCCCGCTGCAGAGCAGAAGACATCACAGAAATCTGTCTTCACCAGTGTTTCTCCCGCTGCAGAGCAGAAGACATCACAGACATCTGTCTTCACCAGTGTTTCCCCGCTGCAGAGCAGAAGACATCACAGACATCTGTCTTCACCAGTTCTTCCCGCTGCAGAGCAGAAGACATCTCAGACATCTGTCTTCACCAGTGTTTCCCGCTGCAGAGCAGAAGACATCTCAGACATCTGTCTTCACCAGTGTTTCCCGCTGCAGAGCAGAAGACATCTCAGACATCTGTCTTCACCAGTGTTACCCCGCTGCAGAGCAGAAGACATCTGTCTCCACCAGTGTTTCCCGCTGCAGAGCAGAAGACATCTCAGACATCTGTCTTCACCAGTGTTTCCCGCTGCAGAGCAGAAGACATCTCAGACATCTGTCTTCACCAGTGTTACCCCGCTGCAGAGCAGAAGACATCTGTCTTCACTAGTGTTTCCCTCTGCAGAGCAGAAGACATCTCAGACATCTGTCTTCACCAGTTCTTCCCGCTGCAGAGCAGAAGACATCTCAGACATCTGTCTTCATCAGTTCTTCCCGCTGCAGAGTCAAGACATCTCAGACATCTGTCTTCACCAGTGTTACCCCGCTGCAGAGCAGAAGACATCTGTCTTCACCAGTGTTTCCCGCTGCAGAGCAGAAGACATCTGTCTTCACCAGAGTTTCCCGCTGCAGAGCAGAAGACATCTCAGACATCTGTCTTCACCAGTGTTTGCCGCTGCAGAGCAGAAGACATCTCAGACATCTGTCTTCACCAGTGTTACCCCGCTGCAGAGCAGAAGACATCACAGATATCTGTCTTCACCAGTTCTTCCCGCTGCAGAGCAGAAGACATCTCAGACATCTGTCTTCACCAGTGTTTCCCGCTGCAGAGCAGAAGACATCTCAGACATCTGTCTTCACCAGTGTTTCCCGCTGCAGAGCAGAAGACATCTGTCTTCACCAGTGTTTCCCGCTGCAGAGCAGAAGACATCTCAGACATCTGTCTTCATCAGTTCTTCCCGCTGCAGAGCACAAGACATCTCAGACATCTGTCTTCACCAGTGTTACCCCGCTGCAGAGCAGAAGACATCTCAGACATCTGTCTTCACCAGTGTTTCCCGCTGCAGAGCAGAAGACATCTGTCTTCACCAGAGTTTCCCGCTGCAGAGCAGAAGACATCTCAGACATCTGTCTTCACCAGTGTTTCCCCGCTGCAGAGCAGAAGACATCACAGACATCTGTCTTCACCAGTGTTTCCTGCTGCAGAGCAGAAGACATCTCAGACATCTGTCTTCACCAGTGTTTCCCGCTGCAGACCAGAAGACATCACAGACATCTGTCTTCACCAGTGTTTCCCCGCTGCAGAGCAGAAGACATCACAGACATCTGTCTTCACCAGTGTTTCCCCGCTGCAGAGCAGAAGACATCACAGACATCTGTCTTCACCAGTGTTTCCCGCTGCAGAGCAGAAGACATCTCAGACATCTGTCGTCACCAGTGTTTCCCGCTGCAGAGCAGAAGACATCTCAGACATCTGTCTTCACCAGTGTTTCCCGCTGCAGAGCAGAAGACATCTCAGACATCTGTCTTCACCAGTGTTACCCCGCTGCAGAGCAGAAGACATCTGTCTTCACTAGTGTTTCCCGCTGCAGAGCAGAAGACATCTCAGACATCTGTCTTCACCAGTTCTTCCCGCTGCAGAGCAGAAGACATCTCAGACATCTGTCTTCACCAGTGTTTCCCCGCTGCAGAGCAGAAGACATCTCAGACATCTGTCTTCACCAGTGTTTCCCCGCTGCAGACCAGAAGACATCTCAGACATCTGTCTTCACCAGTTCTTCCCGCTGCAGGGCAGAAGACATCTGTCTTCACCAGTGTCTCCCCGCTGCAGAGCAGAAGACATCTCAGACATCTGTCTTCACCAGTGTTTCCCGCTGCAGAGCAGAAGACATCACAGACATCTGTCTTCACCAGTGTTTCCCCGCTGCAGATCAGAAGACATCACAGACATCTGTCTTCACCAGTGTTTCCCCGCTGCAGAGCAGAAGACATCACAGACATCTGTCTTCACCAGTTCTTCCCGCTGCAGAGCAGAAGACATCTCAGACATCTGTCGTCACCAGTGTTTCCCGCTGCAGAGCAGAAGACATCTCAGACATCTGTCTTCACCAGTGTTTCCCGCTGCAGAGCAGAAGACATCTCAGACATCTGTCTTCACCAGTGTTACCCCGCTGCAGAGCAGAAGACATCTGTCTTCACTAGTGTTTCCCGCTGCAGAGCAGAAGAAATCTCAGACATCTGTCTTCACCAGTTCTTCCCGCTGCAGAGCAGAAGACATCTCAGACATCTGTCTTCACCAGTGTTTCCCCGCTGCAGAGCAGAAGACATCTCAGACATCTGTCTTCACCAGTGTTTCCCCGCTGCAGACCAGAAGACATCTCAGACATCTGTCTTCACCAGTTCTTCCCGCTGCAGGGCAGAAGACATCTGCCTTCACCAGTGTCTCCCCGCTGCAGAGCAGAAGACATCTCAGACATCTGTCTTCACCAGAGTTTCCCGCTGCAGAGCAGAAGACATCTCAGACATCTGTCTTCACCAGTGTTTCCCGCTGCAGAGCAGAAGACATCTCAAACATCTGTCTTCACCAGTGTTTCCTGCTGCAGAGCAGAAGACATCTCAGACATCTGTCTTCACCAGTGTTTCACGCTGCAGAGCAGAAGACATCTCAGACATCTGTCTTCACCAGTTCTTCCCGCTGCAGACCAAAAGACATCTCAGACATCTGTCTTCACCATTGTTTCCCCGCTGCAGAGCAGAAGACATCTCAGACATCTGTCTTCACCAGTGTTTCCCGCTGTAGACCAGAAGACATCTCAGACATCTGTCTTCACCAGTTCTTCCCGCTGCAGAGCAGAATACATCTGTCTTCACCAGTGTCTCCCGCTGCAGAGCAGAAGACATCTCAGACATCTGTCTTCACCAGTGTTTCCCCGCGGCAGAGCAGAAGATATCACAGACATCTGTCATCACCAGTTCTTCCCGCTGCAGAGCAGAAGACATGTCAGACATCTGGGTTCACCATTTCTTCCCGCTGCAGAGCAGAAGACATCTCAGACATCTGTCTTCACCAGTTCTTCCCGCTGCAGAGCAGAAGACATCTCAGACATCTGTCTTCACCAAAGTTTCCCGCTGCAGAGCAGAAGACATCTCAGACATCTGTCTGCACCAGAGTTTCCCGCTGCAGAGCAGAAGACATCTCAGACATCTGTCTTCACTAGTGTCTCCCGCTGCAGAGCAGAAGACATCTCAGACATCTGTCTTCACTAGTGTTTCCCGCTGCAGAGCAGAAGACATCTCAGACATCTGTCTTCACTAGTGTTTCCCGCTGCAGAGCAGAAGACATCTCAGACATCTGTCTTCACTAGTGTTTCCCGCTGCAGAGCAGTAGACATCTCAGACATCTGTCTTCACCAGTGTTTCCCGCTGCAGAGCAGAAGACATCTCAGACATCTGTCTTCACCAGTTCTTCCCGCTGCAGAGCAGAAGACTTCTCAGACATCTGTCTTCACCAGTGTTTCCCGCTGCAGAGCAGAACACATCTCAGACATCTGTCTTCACCAGTGTTTCCGCTGCAGAGCAGAAGACATCTCAGACATCTGTCTTCACCAGTTCTTCCCGCTGCAGAGCACAAGACATCTCAGACATCTGTCTTCACCAGTGTTACCCCGCTGCAGAGCAGAAGACATCTGTCTTCACCAGTGTTTCCCGCTGCAGAGCAGAAGACATCTGTCTTCACCAGAGTTTCCCGCTGCAGAGCAGAAGACATCTCAGACATCTGTCTTCACCAGTGTTTGCCGCTGCAGAGCTAAAGACATCTCAGACATCTGTCTTCACCAGTGTTTCCCGCTGCAGAGCAGAAGACATCTCAGACATCTGTCTTCACCAGTGTTACCCCGCTGCAGAGCAGAAGACATCTGTCTTCACTAGTGTTTCCCGCTGCAGAGCAGAAGACATCTCAGACATCTGTCTTCACCAGTTCTTCCCGCTGCAGAGCAGAAGACATCTCAGACATCTGTCTTCACCAGTGTTTCCCGCTGCAGAGCAGAAGACATCTCAGACATCTGTCTTCACCAGTTCTTCCCGCTGCAGAGCAGAAGACATCTCAGACATCTGTCTTCACCAGTGTTACCCCGCTGCAGAGCAGAAGACATCACAGATATCTGTCTTCACCAGTTCTTCCCGCTGCAGAGCAGAAGACATCTCAGACATCTGTCTTCACCAGTTCCTCCCGCTGCAGAGCAGAAGACATCTCAGACATCTGTCTTCACCAGTGTTTCCCGCTGCAGAGCAGAAGACATCTGTCTTCACCAGTGTTTCCCGCTGCAGAGCAGAAGACATCTCAGACATCTGTCTTCACCAGGGTTACCCCGCTGCAGAGCAGAAGACATCTGTCTTCACCAGTGTTTCCCGCTGCAGAGCAGAAGACATCTGTCTTCACCAGAGTTTCCCGCTGCAGAGCAGAAGACATCTCAGACATCTGTCTTCACCAGTGTTTCCCGCTGCAGAGCAGAAGACATCTCAGACATCTGTCTTCACCAGGGTTACCCCGCTGCAGAGCAGAAGACATCTGTCTTCACCAGTGTTTCCCGCTGCAGAGCAGAAGACATCTGTCTTCACCAGAGTTTCCCGCTGCAGAGCAGAAGACATCTCAGACATCTGTCTTCACCAGTTCTTCCCGCTGCAGAGCAGAAGACATCTCAGACATCTGTCTTCACCAGTGTTTCCCCGCTGCAGAGCAGAAGACATCTCAGACATCTGTCTTCACCAGTGTTTCCCCGCTGCAGACCAGAAGACATCTCAGACATCTGTCTTCACCAGTTCTTCCCGCTGCAGGGCAGAAGACATCTGTCTTCACCAGTGTCTCCCCGCTGCAGAGCAGAAGACATCTCAGACATCTGTCTTCACCAGTGTTTCCCGCTGCAGAGCCGAAGACATCTCAGACATGTCTTCACCAGTGTTTCCCGCTGCAGAGCAGAAGACATCTCAGACATCTGTCTTCACCAGTGTTTCCCGCTGCAGAGCAGAAGACATCACAGACATCTGTCTTCACCAGTGTTTCTCCCGCTGCAGAGCAGAAGACATCACAGACATCTGTCTTCACCAGTGTTTCCCCGCTGCAGAGCAGAAGACATCACAGACATCTGTCTTCACCAGTTCTTCCCGCTGTAGAGCAGAAGACATCTGTCTTCACTAGTGTTTCCCTCTGCAGAGCAGAAGACATCTCAGACATCTGTCTTCACCAGTTCTTCCCGCTGCAGAGCAGAAGACATCTCAGACATCTGTCTTCACTAGTGTTTCCCGCTGCAGAGCAGAAGACATCACAGACATCTGTCTTCACCAGTGTTTCCCGCTGCAGAGCAGAAGACATCTCAGACATCTGTCTTCACCAGTGTTTCCCGCTGCAGAGCAGAAGACATCTCAGACATCTGTCTTTACCAGTGTTTCCCGCTGCAGAGCAGAAGACATCTCAGACATCTGTCTTCACCAGTGTTACCCCGCTGCAGAGCAGAAGACATCTGTCTTCACCAGTGTTTCCCGCTGCAGAGCAGAAGACATCACAGACATCTGTCTTCACCAGTGTTTCCCCGCTGCAGAGCAGAAGACATCACAGACATCTGTCTTCACCAGTGTTACCCCGCTGCAGAGCAGAAGACATCTGTCTTCACTAGTGTTTCCCGCTGCAGAGCAGAAGACATCTCAGACATCTGTCTTCACCAGTTCTTCCCGCTGCAGAGCAGAAGACATCTCAGACATCTGTCTTCACCAGTGTTTCCCGCTGCAGAGCAGAAGACATCTCAGACATCTGTCTTCACCAGTGTTTCCCGCTGCAGAGCAGAAGACATCTCAGACATCTGTCTTCACCAGTGTTTCCCCGCGGCAGAGCAGAAGATATCACAGACATCTGTCATCACCAGTTCTTCCCGCTGCAGAGCAGAAGACATGTCAGACATCTGTCTTCACCATTTCTTCCCGCTGCAGAGCAGAAGACATCTCAGACATCTGTCTTCACCAGTTCTTCCCGCTGCAGAGCAGAAGACATCTCAGACATCTGTCTTCACCAAAGTTTCCCGCTGCAGAGCAGAAGACATCTCAGACATCTGTCTGCACCAGAGTTTCCCGCTGCAGAGCAGAAGACATCTCAGACATCTGTCTTCACTAGTGTTTCCCGCTGCAGAGCAGAAGACATCTCAGACATCTGTCTTCACCAGTGTTTCCCGCTGCAGAGCAGAACACATCTCAGACATCTGTCTTCACCAGGGTTACCCCGCTGCAGAGCAGAAGACATCTGTCTTCACCAGTGTTTCCCGCTGCAGAGCAGAAGACATCTGTCTTCACCAGAGTTTCCCGCTGCAGAGCAGAAGACATCTCAGACATCTGTCTTCACCAGTTCTTCCCGCTGCAGAGCAGAAGACATTTCAGACATCTGTCTTCACCAGTGTTTCCCCGCTGCAGAGCAGAAGACATCTCAGACATCTGTCTTCACCAGTGTTTCCCCGCTGCAGACCAGAAGACATCTCAGACATCTGTCTTCACCAGTTCTTCCCGCTGCAGGGCAGAAGACATCTGTCTTCACCAGTGTCTCCCCGCTGCAGAGCAGAAGACATCTCAGACATCTGTCTTCACCAGAGTTTCCTGCCGCAGAGCAGAAGACATCTCAGACATCTGTCTTCACCAGTGTTTCCCGCTGCAGAGCAGAAGACATCTCAGACATGTCTTCACCAGTGTTTCCCGCTGCAGAGCAGAAGACATCTCAGACATCTGTCTTCACCAGTGTTTCCCGCTGCAGACCAGAAGACATCACAGAAATCTGTCTTCACCAGTGTTTCTCCCGCTGCAGAGCAGAAGACATCACAGACATCTGTCTTCACCAGTGTTTCCCCGCTGCAGAGCAGAAGACATCACAGACATCTGTCTTCACCAGTTCTTCCCGCTGCAGAGCAGAAGACATCTCAGACATCTGTCTTCACCAGTGTTTCCCGCTGCAGAGCAGAAGACATCTCAGACATCTGTCTTCACCAGTGTTTCCCGCTGCAGAGCAGAAGACATCTCAGACATCTGTCTTCACCAGTGTTACCCCGCTGCAGAGCAGAAGACATCTGTCTCCACCAGTGTTTCCCGCTGCAGAGCAGAAGACATCTCAGACATCTGTCTTCACCAGTGTTTCCCGCTGCAGAGCAGAAGACATCTCAGACATCTGTCTTCACCAGTGTTACCCCGCTGCAGAGCAGAAGACATCTGTCTTCACTAGTGTTTCCCTCTGCAGAGCAGAAGACATCTCAGACATCTGTCTTCACCAGTTCTTCCCGCTGCAGAGCAGAAGACATCTCAGACATCTGTCTTCACCAGTGTTTCCCGCTGCAGAGCAGAAGACATCTCAGACATCTGTCTTCACCAGTGTTTCCCGCTGCAGAGCAGAAGACATCTCAGACATCTGTCTTCACCAGTGTTTCCCGCTGCAGAGCAGAAGACATCTCAGACATCTGTCTTCACCAGTGTTTCCCGCTGCAGAGCAGAAGACATCTCAGACATCTGTCTTCACCAGTGTTACCCGCTGCAGAGCAGAAGACATCTGTCTTCACCAGTGTTTCCCGCTGCAGAGCAGAAGACATCTCAGACATCTGTCTTCACCAGTTCTTCCCGCTGCAGAGCAGAAGACATCTCAGACATCTGTCTTCACTAGTGTTTCCCGCTGCAGAGCAGAAGACATCTCAGACATCTGTCTTCACCAGTGTTTCCCGCTGCAGAGCAGAAGACATCTCAGACATCTGTCTTCACCAGTGTTTCCCGCTGCAGAGCAGAAGACATCTCAGACATCTGTCTTTACCAGTGTTTCCCGCTGCAGAGCAGAAGACATCTCAGACATCTGTCTTCACCAGTGTTACCCCGCTGCAGAGCAGAAGACATCTGTCTTCACCAGTGTTTCCCGCTGCAGAGCAGAAGACATCACAGACATCTGTCTTCACCAGTGTTTCCCCGCTGCAGAGCAGAAGACATCACAGACATCTGTCTTCACCAGTGTTACCCCGCTGCAGAGCAGAAGACATCTGTCTTCACTAGTGTTTCCCGCTGCAGAGCAGAAGACATCTCAGACATCTGTCTTCACCAGTTCTTCCCGCTGCAGAGCAGAAGACATCTCAGACATCTGTCTTCACCAGTGTTTCCCGCTGCAGAGCAGAAGACATCTCAGACATCTGTCTTCACCAGTGTTTCCCGCTGCAGAGCAGAAGACATCTCAGACATCTGTCTTCACCAGTGTTTCCCGCTGCAGAGCAGAAGACATCTCAGACATCTGTCTTCACCAGTGTTACCCCGCTGCAGAGTAGAAGACATCTGTCTTCACCAGTGTTTCCCGCTGCAGAGCAGAAGACATCTGTCTTCACCAGTGTTTCCCCGCTGCAGAGCAGAAGACATCTCAGACATCTGTCTTCACCAGTGTTTCCCTGCTGCAGAGCAGAAGACATCACAGATATCTGTCTTCACCAGTTCTTCCCGCTGCAGAGTAGAAGACATCTCAGACATCTGTCTTCACCAGTTCTTCCTGCTGCAGAGCAGAAGACATCTCAGACATCTGTCTTCACCAGTGTTTCCCGCTGCAGAGCAGAAGACATCTCAGACATCTGTCTTCACCAGTGTTTCCCCGCTGCAGAGCAGAAGACATCACAGATATCTGTCTTCACCAGTTCTTCCCGCTGCAGAGCAGAAGACATCTCAGACATCTGTCTTCACCAGTTCTTCCTGCTGCAGAGCAGAAGACATCTCAGACATCTGTCTTCACCAGTGTTTCCCGCTGCAGAGCAGAAGACATCTCAGACATCTGTCTTCACCAGTGTTTCCCCGCGGCAGAGCAGAAGATATCACAGACATCTGTCATCACCAGTTCTTCCCGCTGCAGAGCAGAAGACATGTCAGACATCTGTCTTCACCATTTCTTCCCGCTGCAGAGCAGAAGACATCTCAGACATCTGTCTTCACCAGTTCTTCCCGCTGCAGAGCAGAAGACATCTCAGACATCTGTCTTCACCAAAGTTTCCCGCTGCAGAGCAGAAGACATCTCAGACATCTGTCTGCACCAGAGTTTCCCGCTGCAGAGCAGAAGACATCTCAGACATCTGTCTTCACCAGTGTTTCCCGCTGTAGAGCAGAAGACATCTCAGACATCTGTCTTCACCAGTGTTTCCCGCTGCAGAGCAGAACACATCTCAGACATCTGTCTTCACCAGGGTTACCCCGCTGCAGAGCAGAAGACATCTGTCTTCACCAGTGTTTCCCGCTGCAGAGCAGAAGACATCTGTCTTCACCAGAGTTTCCCGCTGCAGAGCAGAAGACATCTCAGACATCTGTCTTCACCAGTTCTTCCCGCTGCAGAGCAGAAGACATTTCAGACATCTGTCTTCACCAGTGTTTCCCCGCTGCAGAGCAGAAGACATCTCAGACATCTGTCTTCACCAGTGTTTCCCCGCTGCAGACCAGAAGACATCTCAGACATCTGTCTTCACCAGTTCTTCCCGCTGCAGGGCAGAAGACATCTGTCTTCACCAGTGTCTCCCCGCTGCAGAGCAGAAGACATCTCAGACATCTGTCTTCACCAGAGTTTCCTGCCGCAGAGCAGAAGACATCTCAGACATCTGTCTTCACCAGTGTTTCCCGCTGCAGAGCAGAAGACATCTCAGACATGTCTTCACCAGTGTTTCCCGCTGCAGAGCAGAAGACATCTCAGACATCTGTCTTCACCAGTGTTTCCCGCTGCAGAGCAGAAGACATCACAGAAATCTGTCTTCACCAGTGTTTCTCCCGCTGCAGAGCAGAAGACATCACAGACATCTGTCTTCACCAGTGTTTCCCCGCTGCAGAGCAGAAGACATCACAGACATCTGTCTTCACCAGTTCTTCCCGCTGCAGAGCAGAAGACATCTCAGACATCTGTCTTCACCAGTGTTTCCCGCTGCAGAGCAGAAGACATCTCAGACATCTGTCTTCACCAGTGTTTCCCGCTGCAGAGCAGAAGACATCTCAGACATCTGTCTTCACAAGTGTTACCCCGCTGCAGAGCAGAAGACATCTGTCTCCACCAGTGTTTCCCGCTGCAGAGCAGAAGACATCTCAGACATCTGTCTTCACCAGTGTTTCCCGCTGCAGAGCAGAAGACATCTCAGACATCTGTCTTCACCAGTGATACCCCGCTGCAGAGCAGAAGACATCTGTCTTCACTAGTGTTTCCCTCTGCAGAGCAGAAGACATCTCAGACATCTGTCTTCACCAGTTCTTCCCGCTGCAGAGCAGAAGACATCTCAGACATCTGTCTTCACCAGTGTTTCCCGCTGCAGAGCAGAAGACATCTCAGACATCTGTCTTCACCAGTTCTTCCCGCTGCAGAGCAGAAGACATCTCAGACATCTGTCTTCACCAGTGTTTCCCGCTGCAGAGCAGAAGACATCTCAGACATCTGTCTTCACCAGTGTTTCCCGCTGCAGAGCAGAAGACATCTCAGACATCTGTCTTCACCAGTGTTACCCCGCTGCAGAGCAGAAGACATCTCAGACATCTGTCTTCACCAGTGTTTCCCCGCTGCAGAGCAGAAGACATCTCAGACATCTGTCTTCACCAGTGTTTCCCCGCTGCAGACCAGAAGACATCTCAGACATCTGTCTTCACCAGTTCTTCCCGCTGCAGGGCAGAAGACATCTGTCTTCACCAGTGTCTCCCCGCTGCAGAGCAGAAGACATCTCAGACATCTGTCTTCACCAGAGTTTCCTGCCGCAGAGCAGAAGACATCTCAGACATCTGTCTTCACCAGTGTTTCCCGCTGCAGAGCAGAAGACATCTCAGACATGTCTTCACCAGTGTTTCCCGCTGCAGAGCAGAAGACATCTCAGACATCTGTCTTCACCAGTGTTTCCCGCTGCAGAGCAGAAGACATCACAGAAATCTGTCTTCACCAGTGTTTCTCCCGCTGCAAAGCAGAAGACATCACAGACATCTGTCTTCACCAGTGTTTCCCCGCTGCAGAGCAGAAGACATCACAGACATCTGTCTTCACCAGTTCTTCCCGCTGCAGAGCAGAAGACATCTCAGACATCTGTCTTCACCAGTGTTTCCCGCTGCAGAGCAGAAGACATCTCAGACATCTGTCTTCACCAGTGTTTCCCGCTGCAGAGCAGAAGACATCTCAGACATCTGTCTTCACCAGTGTTACCCCGCTGCAGAGCAGAAGACATCTGTCTCCACCAGTGTTTCCCGCTGCAGAGCAGAAGACATCTCAGACATCTGTCTTCACCAGTGTTTCCCGCTGCAGAGCAGAAGACATCTCAGACATCTGTCTTCACCAGTGTTACCCCGCTGCAGAGCAGAAGACATCTGTCTTCACTAGTGTTTCCCTCTGCAGAGCAGAAGACATCTCAGACATCTGTCTTCACCAGTTCTTCCCGCTGCAGAGCAGAAGACATCTCAGACATCTGTCTTCACCAGTGTTTCCCGCTGCAGAGCAGAAGACATCTCAGACATCTGTCTTCACCAGTTCTTCCCGCTGCAGAGCAGAAGACATCTCAGACATCTGTCTTCACCAGTGTTTCCCGCTGCAGAGCAGAAGACATCTCAGACATCTGTCTTCACCAGTGTTTCCCGCTGCAGAGCAGAAGACATCTCAGACATCTGTCTTCACCAGTGTTACCCGCTGCAGAGCAGAAGACATCTGTCTTCACCAGTGTTTCCCGCTGCAGAGCAGAAGACATCACAGACATCTGTCTTCATCAGTGTTTCCCCGCTGCAGAGCAGAAGACATCACAGACATCTGTCTTCACCAGTGTTACCCCGCTGCAGAGCAGAAGACATCTGTCTTCACTAGTGTTTCCCGCTGCAGAGCAGAAGACATCTCAGACATCTGTCTTCACCAGTTCTTCCCGCTGCAGAGCAGAAGACATCTCAGACATCTGTCTTCACCAGTGTTTCCCGCTGCAGAGCAGAAGACATCTCAGACATCTGTCTTCACCAGTTCTTCCCGCTGCAGAGCAGAAGACATCTCAGACATCTGTCTTCACCAGTGTTTCCCGCTGCAGAGCAGAAGACATCTCAGACATCTGTCTTCACCAGTGTTACCCCGCTGCAGAGTAGAAGACATCTGTCTTCACCAGTGTTTCCCGCTGCAGAGCAGAAGACATCTGTCTTCACCAGTGTTTCCCCGCTGCAGAGCAGAAGACATCTCAGACATCTGTCTTCACCAGTGTTTCCCCGCTGCAGAGCAGAAGACATCACAGATATCTGTCTTCACCAGTTCTTCCCGCTGCAGAGCAGAAGACATCTCAGACATCTGTCTTCACCAGTTCTTCCTGCTGCAGAGCAGAAGACATCTCAGACATCTGTCTTCACCAGTGTTTCCCGCTGCAGAGCAGAAGACATCTCAGACATCTGTCTTCACCAGTGTTTCCCCGCTGCAGAGCAGAAGACATCACAGATATCTGTCTTCACCAGTTCTTCCCGCTGCAGAGCAGAAGACATCTCAGACATCTGTCTTCACCAGTTCTTCCTGCTGCAGAGCAGAAGACATCTCAGACATCTGTCTTCACCAGTGTTTCCCGCTGCAGAGCAGAAGACATCTCAGACATCTGTCTTCACCAGTGTTTCCCCGCGGCAGAGCAGAAGATATCACAGACATCTGTCATCACCAGTTCTTCCCGCTGCAGAGCAGAAGACATGTCAGACATCTGTCTTCACCATTTCTTCCCGCTGCAGAGCAGAAGACATCTCAGACATCTGTCTTCACCAGTTCTTCCCGCTGCAGAGCAGAAGACATCTCAGACATCTGTCTTCACCAAAGTTTCCCGCTGCAGAGCAGAAGACATCTCAGACATCTGTCTGCACCAGAGTTTCCCGCTGCAGAGCAGAAGACATCTCAGACATCTGTCTTCACTAGTGTTTCCCGCTGCAGAGCAGAAGACATCTCAGACATCTGTCTTCACCAGTGTTTCCCGCTGCAGAGCAGAACACATCTCAGACATCTGTCTTCACCAGGGTTACCCCGCTGCAGAGCAGAAGACATCTGTCTTCACCAGTGTTTCCCGCTGCAGAGCAGAAGACATCTGTCTTCACCAGAGTTTCCCGCTGCAGAGCAGAAGACATCTCAGACATCTGTCTTCACCAGTTCTTCCCGCTGCAGAGCAGAAGACATTTCAGACATCTGTCTTCACCAGTGTTTCCCCGCTGCAGAGCAGAAGACATCTCAGACATCTGTCTTCACCAGTGTTTCCCCGCTGCAGACCAGAAGACATCTCAGACATCTGTCTTCACCAGTTCTTCCCGCTGCAGGGCAGAAGACATCTGTCTTCACCAGTGTCTCCCCGCTGCAGAGCAGAAGACATCTCAGACATCTGTCTTCACCAGAGTTTCCTGCCGCAGAGCAGAAGACATCTCAGACATCTGTCTTCACCAGTGTTTCCCGCTGCAGAGCAGAAGACATCTCAGACATGTCTTCACCAGTGTTTCCCGCTGCAGAGCAGAAGACATCTCAGACATCTGTCTTCACCAGTGTTTCCCGCTGCAGAGCAGAAGACATCACAGAAATCTGTCTTCACCAGTGTTTCTCCCGCTGCAGAGCAGAAGACATCACAGACATCTGTCTTCACCAGTGTTTCCCCGCTGCAGAGCAGAAGACATCACAGACATCTGTCTTCACCAGTTCTTCCCGCTGCAGAGCAGAAGACATCTCAGACATCTGTCTTCACCAGTGTTTCCCGCTGCAGAGCAGAAGACATCTCAGACATCTGTCTTCACCAGTGTTTCCCGCTGCAGAGCAGAAGACATCTCAGACATCTGTCTTCACCAGTGTTACCCCGCTGCAGAGCAGAAGACATCTGTCTCCACCAGTGTTTCCCGCTGCAGAGCAGAAGACATCTCAGACATCTGTCTTCACCAGTGTTTCCCGCTGCAGAGCAGAAGACATCTCAGACATCTGTCTTCACCAGTGTTACCCCGCTGCAGAGCAGAAGACATCTGTCTTCACTAGTGTTTCCCTCTGCAGAGCAGAAGACATCTCAGACATCTGTCTTCACCAGTTCTTCCCGCTGCAGACCAGAAGACATCTCAGACATCTGTCTTCACCAGTGTTTCCCGCTGCAGAGCAGAAGACATCTCAGACATCTGTCTTCACCAGTGTTTCCCGCTGCAGAGCAGAAGACATCTCAGACATCTGTCTTCACCAGTGTTTCCCGCTGCAGAGCAGAAGACATCTCAGACATCTGTCTTCACCAGTGTTTCCCGCTGCAGAGCAGAAGACATCTCAGACATCTGTCTTCACCAGTGTTACCCGCTGCAGAGCAGAAGACATCTGTCTTCACCAGTGTTTCCCGCTGCAGAGCAGAAGACATCTCAGACATCTGTCTTCACCAGTTCTTCCCGCTGCAGAGCAGAAGACATCTCAGACATCTGTCTTCACTAGTGTTTCCCGCTGCAGAGCAGAAGACATCTCAGACATCTGTCTTCACCAGTGTTTCCCGCTGCAGAGCAGAAGACATCTCAGACATCTGTCTTCACCAGTGTTTCCCGCTGCAGAGCAGAAGACATCTCAGACATCTGTCTTTACCAGTGTTTCCCGCTGCAGAGCAGAAGACATCTCAGACATCTGTCTTCACCAGTGTTACCCCGCTGCAGAGCAGAAGACATCTGTCTTCACCAGTGTTTCCCGCTGCAGAGCAGAAGACATCACAGACATCTGTCTTCACCAGTGTTTCCCCGCTGCAGAGCAGAAGACATCACAGACATCTGTCTTCACCAGTGTTACCCCGCTGCAGAGCAGAAGACATCTGTCTTCACTAGTGTTTCCCGCTGCAGAGCAGAAGACATCTCAGACATCTGTCTTCACCAGTTCTTCCCGCTGCAGAGCAGAAGACATCTCAGACATCTGTCTTCACCAGTGTTTCCCGCTGCAGAGCAGAAGACATCTCAGACATCTGTCTTCACCAGTGTTTCCCGCTGCAGAGCAGAAGACATCTCAGACATCTGTCTTCACCAGTGTTTCCCGCTGCAGAGCAGAAGACATCTCAGACATCTGTCTTCACCAGTGTTACCCCGCTGCAGAGTAGAAGACATCTGTCTTCACCAGTGTTTCCCGCTGCAGAGCAGAAGACATCTGTCTTCACCAGTGTTTCCCCGCTGCAGAGCAGAAGACATCTCAGACATCTGTCTTCACCAGTGTTTCCCTGCTGCAGAGCAGAAGACATCACAGATATCTGTCTTCACCAGTTCTTCCCGCTGCAGAGCAGAAGACATCTCAGACATCTGTCTTCACCAGTTCTTCCTGCTGCAGAGCAGAAGACATCTCAGACATCTGTCTTCACCAGTGTTTCCCGCTGCAGAGCAGAAGACATCTCAGACATCTGTCTTCACCAGTGTTTCCCCGCTGCAGAGCAGAAGACATCACAGATATCTGTCTTCACCAGTTCTTCCCGCTGCAGAGCAGAAGACATCTCAGACATCTGTCTTCACCAGTTCTTCCTGCTGCAGAGCAGAAGACATCTCAGACATCTGTCTTCACCAGTGTTTCCCGCTGCAGAGCAGAAGACATCTCAGACATCTGTCTTCACCAGTGTTTCCCCGCGGCAGAGCAGAAGATATCACAGACATCTGTCATCACCAGTTCTTCCCGCTGCAGAGCAGAAGACATGTCAGACATCTGTCTTCACCATTTCTTCCCGCTGCAGAGCAGAAGACATCTCAGACATCTGTCTTCACCAGTTCTTCCCGCTGCAGAGCAGAAGACATCTCAGACATCTGTCTTCACCAAAGTTTCCCGCTGCAGAGCAGAAGACATCTCAGACATCTGTCTGCACCAGAGTTTCCCGCTGCAGAGCAGAAGACATCTCAGACATCTGTCTTCACTAGTGTTTCCCGCTGCAGAGCAGAAGACATCTCAGACATCTGTCTTCACCAGTGTTTCCCGCTGCAGAGCAGAACACATCTCAGACATCTGTCTTCACCAGGGTTACCCCGCTGCAGAGCAGAAGACATCTGTCTTCACCAGTGTTTCCCGCTGCAGAGCAGAAGACATCTGTCTTCACCAGAGTTTCCCGCTGCAGAGCAGAAGACATCTCAGACATCTGTCTTCACCAGTTCTTCCCGCTGCAGAGCAGAAGACATTTCAGACATCTGTCTTCACCAGTGTTTCCCCGCTGCAGAGCAGAAGACATCTCAGACATCTGTCTTCACCAGTGTTTCCCCGCTGCAGACCAGAAGACATCTCAGACATCTGTCTTCACCAGTTCTTCCCGCTGCAGGGCAGAAGACATCTGTCTTCACCAGTGTCTCCCCGCTGCAGAGCAGAAGACATCTCAGACATCTGTCTTCACCAGAGTTTCCTGCCGCAGAGCAGAAGACATCTCAGACATCTGTCTTCACCAGTGTTTCCCGCTGCAGAGCAGAAGACATCTCAGACATGTCTTCACCAGTGTTTCCCGCTGCAGAGCAGAAGACATCTCAGACATCTGTCTTCACCAGTGTTTCCCGCTGCAGAGCAGAAGACATCACAGAAATCTGTCTTCACCAGTGTTTCTCCCGCTGCAGAGCAGAAGACATCACAGACATCTGTATTCACCAGTGTTTCCCCGCTGCAGAGCAGAAGACATCACAGACATCTGTCTTCACCAGTTCTTCCCGCTGCAGAGCAGAAGACATCTCAGACATCTGTCTTCACCAGTGTTTCCCGCTGCAGAGCAGAAGACATCTCAGACATCTGTCTTCACCAGTGTTTCCCGCTGCAGAGCAGAAGACATCTCAGACATCTGTCTTCACCAGTGTTACCCCGCTGCAGAGCAGAAGACATCTGTCTCCACCAGTGTTTCCCGCTGCAGAGCAGAAGACATCTCAGACATCTGTCTTCACCAGTGTTTCCCGCTGCAGAGCAGAAGACATCTCAGACATCTGTCTTCACCAGTGTTACCCCGCTGCAGAGCAGAAGACATCTGTCTCCACCAGTGTTTCCCGCTGCAGAGCAGAAGACATCTCAGACATCTGTCTTCACCAGTGTTTCCCGCTGCAGAGCAGAAGACATCTCAGACATCTGTCTTCACCAGTGTTACCCCGCTGCAGAGCAGAAGACATCTGTCTTCACTAGTGTTTCCCTCTGCAGAGCAGAAGACATCTCAGACATCTGTCTTCACCAGTTCTTCCCGCTGCAGACCAGAAGACATCTCAGACATCTGTCTTCACCAGTGTTTCCCGCTGCAGAGCAGAAGACATCTCAGACATCTGTCTTCACCAGTGTTTCCCGCTGCAGAGCAGAAGACATCTCAGACATCTGTCTTCACCAGTGTTTCCCGCTGCAGAGCAGAAGACATCTCAGACATCTGTCTTCACCAGTGTTTCCCGCTGCAGAGCAGAAGACATCTCAGACATCTGTCTTCACCAGTGTTACCCGCTGCAGAGCAGAAGACATCTGTCTTCACCAGTGTTTCCCGCTGCAGAGCAGAAGACATCTCAGACATCTGTCTTCACCAGTTCTTCCCGCTGCAGAGCAGAAGACATCTCAGACATCTGTCTTCACTAGTGTTTCCCGCTGCAGAGCAGAAGACATCTCAGACATCTGTCTTCACCAGTGTTTCCCGCTGCAGAGCAGAAGACATCTCAGACATCTGTCTTCACCAGTGTTTCCCGCTGCAGAGCAGAAGACATCTCAGACATCTGTCTTTACCAGTGTTTCCCGCTGCAGAGCAGAAGACATCTCAGACATCTGTCTTCACCAGTGTTACCCCGCTGCAGAGCAGAAGACATCTGTCTTCACCAGTGTTTCCCGCTGCAGAGCAGAAGACATCACAGACATCTGTCTTCACCAGTGTTTCCCCGCTGCAGAGCAGAAGACATCACAGACATCTGTCTTCACCAGTGTTACCCCGCTGCAGAGCAGAAGACATCTGTCTTCACTAGTGTTTCCCGCTGCAGAGCAGAAGACATCTCAGACATCTGTCTTCACCAGTTCTTCCCGCTGCAGAGCAGAAGACATCTCAGACATCTGTCTTCACCAGTGTTTCCCGCTGCAGAGCAGAAGACATCTCAGACATCTGTCTTCACCAGTGTTTCCCGCTGCAGAGCAGAAGACATCTCAGACATCTGTCTTCACCAGTGTTTCCCGCTGCAGAGCAGAAGACATCTCAGACATCTGTCTTCACCAGTGTTACCCCGCTGCAGAGTAGAAGACATCTGTCTTCACCAGTGTTTCCCGCTGCAGAGCAGAAGACATCTGTCTTCACCAGTGTTTCCCCGCTGCAGAGCAGAAGACATCTCAGACATCTGTCTTCACCAGTGTTTCCCTGCTGCAGAGCAGAAGACATCACAGATATCTGTCTTCACCAGTTCTTCCCGCTGCAGAGCAGAAGACATCTCAGACATCTGTCTTCACCAGTTCTTCCTGCTGCAGAGCAGAAGACATCTCAGACATCTGTCTTCACCAGTGTTTCCCGCTGCAGAGCAGAAGACATCTCAGACATCTGTCTTCACCAGTGTTTCCCCGCTGCAGAGCAGAAGACATCACAGATATCTGTCTTCACCAGTTCTTCCCGCTGCAGAGCAGAAGACATCTCAGACATCTGTCTTCACCAGTTCTTCCTGCTGCAGAGCAGAAGACATCTCAGACATCTGTCTTCACCAGTGTTTCCCGCTGCAGAGCAGAAGACATCTCAGACATCTGTCTTCACCAGTGTTTCCCCGCGGCAGAGCAGAAGATATCACAGACATCTGTCATCACCAGTTCTTCCCGCTGCAGAGCAGAAGACATGTCAGACATCTGTCTTCACCATTTCTTCCCGCTGCAGAGCAGAAGACATCTCAGACATCTGTCTTCACCAGTTCTTCCCGCTGCAGAGCAGAAGACATCTCAGACATCTGTCTTCACCAAAGTTTCCCGCTGCAGAGCAGAAGACATCTCAGACATCTGTCTGCACCAGAGTTTCCCGCTGCAGAGCAGAAGACATCTCAGACATCTGTCTTCACTAGTGTTTCCCGCTGCAGAGCAGAAGACATCTCAGACATCTGTCTTCACCAGTGTTTCCCGCTGCAGAGCAGAACACATCTCAGACATCTGTCTTCACCAGGGTTACCCCGCTGCAGAGCAGAAGACATCTGTCTTCACCAGTGTTTCCCGCTGCAGAGCAGAAGACATCTGTCTTCACCAGAGTTTCCCGCTGCAGAGCAGAAGACATCTCAGACATCTGTCTTCACCAGTTCTTCCCGCTGCAGAGCAGAAGACATTTCAGACATCTGTCTTCACCAGTGTTTCCCCGCTGCAGAGCAGAAGACATCTCAGACATCTGTCTTCACCAGTGTTTCCCCGCTGCAGACCAGAAGACATCTCAGACATCTGTCTTCACCAGTTCTTCCCGCTGCAGGGCAGAAGACATCTGTCTTCACCAGTGTCTCCCCGCTGCAGAGCAGAAGACATCTCAGACATCTGTCTTCACCAGAGTTTCCTGCCGCAGAGCAGAAGACATCTCAGACATCTGTCTTCACCAGTGTTTCCCGCTGCAGAGCAGAAGACATCTCAGACATGTCTTCACCAGTGTTTCCCGCTGCAGAGCAGAAGACATCTCAGACATCTGTCTTCACCAGTGTTTCCCGCTGCAGAGCAGAAGACATCACAGAAATCTGTCTTCACCAGTGTTTCTCCCGCTGCAGAGCAGAAGACATCACAGACATCTGTATTCACCAGTGTTTCCCCGCTGCAGAGCAGAAGACATCACAGACATCTGTCTTCACCAGTTCTTCCCGCTGCAGAGCAGAAGACATCTCAGACATCTGTCTTCACCAGTGTTTCCCGCTGCAGAGCAGAAGACATCTCAGACATCTGTCTTCACCAGTGTTTCCCGCTGCAGAGCAGAAGACATCTCAGACATCTGTCTTCACCAGTGTTACCCCGCTGCAGAGCAGAAGACATCTGTCTCCACCAGTGTTTCCCGCTGCAGAGCAGAAGACATCTCAGACATCTGTCTTCACCAGTGTTTCCCGCTGCAGAGCAGAAGACATCTCAGACATCTGTCTTCACCAGTGTTACCCCGCTGCAGAGCAGAAGACATCTGTCTTCACTAGTGTTTCCCTCTGCAGAGCAGAAGACATCTCAGACATCTGTCTTCACCAGTTCTTCCCGCTGCAGAGCAGAAGACATCTCAGACATCTGTCTTCACCAGTGTTTCCCGCTGCAGAGCAGAAGACATCTCAGACATCTGTCTTCACCAGTTCTTCCCGCTGCAGAGCAGAAGACATCTCAGACATCTGTCTTCACCAGTGTTTCCCGCTGCAGAGCAGAAGACATCTCAGACATCTGTCTTCACCAGTGTTTCCCGCTGCAGAGCAGAAGACATCTCAGACATCTGTCTTCACCAGTGTTACCCCGCTGCAGAGCAGAAGACATCTCAGACATCTGTCTTCACCAGTGTTTCCCCGCTGCAGAGCAGAAGACATCTCAGACATCTGTCTTCACCAGTGTTTCCCCGCTGCAGACCAGAAGACATCTCAGACATCTGTCTTCACCAGTTCTTCCCGCTGCAGGGCAGAAGACATCTGTCTTCACCAGTGTCTCCCCGCTGCAGAGCAGAAGACATCTCAGACATCTGTCTTCACCAGAGTTTCCTGCCGCAGAGCAGAAGACATCTCAGACATCTGTCTTCACCAGTGTTTCCCGCTGCAGAGCAGAAGACATCTCAGACATGTCTTCACCAGTGTTTCCCGCTGCAGAGCAGAAGACATCTCAGACATCTGTCTTCACCAGTGTTTCCCGCTGCAGAGCAGAAGACATCACAGAAATCTGTCTTCACCAGTGTTTCTCCCGCTGCAGAGCAGAAGACATCACAGACATCTGTCTTCACCAGTGTTTCCCCGCTGCAGAGCAGAAGACATCACAGACATCTGTCTTCACCAGTTCTTCCCGCTGCAGAGCAGAAGACATCTCAGACATCTGTCTTCACCAGTGTTTCCCGCTGCAGAGCAGAAGACATCTCAGACATCTGTCTTCACCAGTGTTTCCCGCTGCAGAGCAGAAGACATCTCAGACATCTGTCTTCACCAGTGTTACCCCGCTGCAGAGCAGAAGACATCTGTCTCCACCAGTGTTTCCCGCTGCAGAGCAGAAGACATCTCAGACATCTGTCTTCACCAGTGTTTCCCGCTGCAGAGCAGAAGACATCTCAGACATCTGTCTTCACCAGTGTTACCCCGCTGCAGAGCAGAAGACATCTGTCTTCACTAGTGTTTCCCTCTGCAGAGCAGAAGACATCTCAGACATCTGTCTTCACCAGTTCTTCCCGCTGCAGAGCAGAAGACATCTCAGACATCTGTCTTCACCAGTGTTTCCCGCTGCAGAGCAGAAGACATCTCAGACATCTGTCTTCACCAGTTCTTCCCGCTGCAGAGCAGAAGACATCTCAGACATCTGTCTTCACCAGTGTTTCCCGCTGCAGAGCAGAAGACATCTCAGACATCTGTCTTCACCAGTGTTTCCCGCTGCAGAGCAGAAGACATCTCAGACATCTGTCTTCACCAGTGTTACCCGCTGCAGAGCAGAAGACATCTGTCTTCACCAGTGTTTCCCGCTGCAGAGCAGAAGACATCACAGACATCTGTCTTCACCAGTGTTTCCCCGCTGCAGAGCAGAAGACATCACAGACATCTGTCTTCACCAGTGTTACCCCGCTGCAGAGCAGAAGACATCTGTCTTCACTAGTGTTTCCCGCTGCAGAGCAGAAGACATCTCAGACATCTGTCTTCACCAGTTCTTCCCGCTGCAGAGCAGAAGACATCTCAGACATCTGTCTTCACCAGTGTTTCCCGCTGCAGAGCAGAAGACATCTCAGACATCTGTCTTCACCAGTTCTTCCCGCTGCAGAGCAGAAGACATCTCAGACATCTGTCTTCACCAGTGTTTCCCGCTGCAGAGCAGAAGACATCTCAGACATCTGTCTTCACCAGTGTTACCCCGCTGCAGAGTAGAAGACATCTGTCTTCACCAGTGTTTCCCGCTGCAGAGCAGAAGACATCTCAGACATCTGTCTTCACCAGTGTTTCCCGCTGCAGAGCAGAAGACATCACAGAAATCTGTCTTCACCAGTGTTTCTCCCGCTGCAGAGCAGAAGACATCACAGACATCTGTCTTCACCAGTGTTTCCCCGCTGCAGAGCAGAAGACATCACAGACATCTGTCTTCACCAGTTCTTCCCGCTGCAGAGCAGAAGACATCTCAGACATCTGTCTTCACCAGTGTTTCCCGCTGCAGAGCAGAAGACATCTCAGACATCTGTCTTCACCAGTGTTTCCCGCTGCAGAGCAGAAGACATCTCAGACATCTGTCTTCACCAGTGTTACCCCGCTGCAGAGCAGAAGACATCTGTCTCCACCAGTGTTTCCCGCTGCAGAGCAGAAGACATCTCAGACATCTGTCTTCACCAGTGTTTCCCGCTGCAGAGCAGAAGACATCTCAGACATCTGTCTTCACCAGTGTTACCCCGCTGCAGAGCAGAAGACATCTGTCTTCACTAGTGTTTCCCTCTGCAGAGCAGAAGACATCTCAGACATCTGTCTTCACCAGTTCTTCCCGCTGCAGACCAGAAGACATCTCAGACATCTGTCTTCACCAGTGTTTCCCGCTGCAGAGCAGAAGACATCTCAGACATCTGTCTTCACCAGTGTTTCCCGCTGCAGAGCAGAAGACATCTCAGACATCTGTCTTCACCAGTGTTTCCCGCTGCAGAGCAGAAGACATCTCAGACATCTGTCTTCACCAGTGTTTCCCGCTGCAGAGCAGAAGACATCTCAGACATCTGTCTTCACCAGTGTTACCCGCTGCAGAGCAGAAGACATCTGTCTTCACCAGTGTTTCCCGCTGCAGAGCAGAAGACATCTCAGACATCTGTCTTCACCAGTTCTTCCCGCTGCAGAGCAGAAGACATCTCAGACATCTGTCTTCACTAGTGTTTCCCGCTGCAGAGCAGAAGACATCTCAGACATCTGTCTTCACCAGTGTTTCCCGCTGCAGAGCAGAAGACATCTCAGACATCTGTCTTCACCAGTGTTTCCCGCTGCAGAGCAGAAGACATCTCAGACATCTGTCTTTACCAGTGTTTCCCGCTGCAGAGCAGAAGACATCTCAGACATCTGTCTTCACCAGTGTTACCCCGCTGCAGAGCAGAAGACATCTGTCTTCACCAGTGTTTCCCGCTGCAGAGCAGAAGACATCACAGACATCTGTCTTCACCAGTGTTTCCCCGCTGCAGAGCAGAAGACATCACAGACATCTGTCTTCACCAGTGTTACCCCGCTGCAGAGCAGAAGACATCTGTCTTCACTAGTGTTTCCCGCTGCAGAGCAGAAGACATCTCAGACATCTGTCTTCACCAGTTCTTCCCGCTGCAGAGCAGAAGACATCTCAGACATCTGTCTTCACCAGTGTTTCCCGCTGCAGAGCAGAAGACATCTCAGACATCTGTCTTCACCAGTGTTTCCCGCTGCAGAGCAGAAGACATCTCAGACATCTGTCTTCACCAGTGTTTCCCGCTGCAGAGCAGAAGACATCTCAGACATCTGTCTTCACCAGTGTTACCCCGCTGCAGAGTAGAAGACATCTGTCTTCACCAGTGTTTCCCGCTGCAGAGCAGAAGACATCTGTCTTCACCAGTGTTTCCCCGCTGCAGAGCAGAAGACATCTCAGACATCTGTCTTCACCAGTGTTTCCCTGCTGCAGAGCAGAAGACATCACAGATATCTGTCTTCACCAGTTCTTCCCGCTGCAGAGCAGAAGACATCTCAGACATCTGTCTTCACCAGTTCTTCCTGCTGCAGAGCAGAAGACATCTCAGACATCTGTCTTCACCAGTGTTTCCCGCTGCAGAGCAGAAGACATCTCAGACATCTGTCTTCACCAGTGTTTCCCCGCTGCAGAGCAGAAGACATCACAGATATCTGTCTTCACCAGTTCTTCCCGCTGCAGAGCAGAAGACATCTCAGACATCTGTCTTCACCAGTTCTTCCTGCTGCAGAGCAGAAGACATCTCAGACATCTGTCTTCACCAGTGTTTCCCGCTGCAGAGCAGAAGACATCTCAGACATCTGTCTTCACCAGTGTTTCCCCGCGGCAGAGCAGAAGATATCACAGACATCTGTCATCACCAGTTCTTCCCGCTGCAGAGCAGAAGACATGTCAGACATCTGTCTTCACCATTTCTTCCCGCTGCAGAGCAGAAGACATCTCAGACATCTGTCTTCACCAGTTCTTCCCGCTGCAGAGCAGAAGACATCTCAGACATCTGTCTTCACCAAAGTTTCCCGCTGCAGAGCAGAAGACATCTCAGACATCTGTCTGCACCAGAGTTTCCCGCTGCAGAGCAGAAGACATCTCAGACATCTGTCTTCACTAGTGTTTCCCGCTGCAGAGCAGAAGACATCTCAGACATCTGTCTTCACCAGTGTTTCCCGCTGCAGAGCAGAACACATCTCAGACATCTGTCTTCACCAGGGTTACCCCGCTGCAGAGCAGAAGACATCTGTCTTCACCAGTGTTTCCCGCTGCAGAGCAGAAGACATCTGTCTTCACCAGAGTTTCCCGCTGCAGAGCAGAAGACATCTCAGACATCTGTCTTCACCAGTTCTTCCCGCTGCAGAGCAGAAGACATTTCAGACATCTGTCTTCACCAGTGTTTCCCCGCTGCAGAGCAGAAGACATCTCAGACATCTGTCTTCACCAGTGTTTCCCCGCTGCAGACCAGAAGACATCTCAGACATCTGTCTTCACCAGTTCTTCCCGCTGCAGGGCAGAAGACATCTGTCTTCACCAGTGTCTCCCCGCTGCAGAGCAGAAGACATCTCAGACATCTGTCTTCACCAGAGTTTCCTGCCGCAGAGCAGAAGACATCTCAGACATCTGTCTTCACCAGTGTTTCCCGCTGCAGAGCAGAAGACATCTCAGACATGTCTTCACCAGTGTTTCCCGCTGCAGAGCAGAAGACATCTCAGACATCTGTCTTCACCAGTGTTTCCCGCTGCAGAGCAGAAGACATCACAGAAATCTGTCTTCACCAGTGTTTCTCCCGCTGCAGAGCAGAAGACATCACAGACATCTGTATTCACCAGTGTTTCCCCGCTGCAGAGCAGAAGACATCACAGACATCTGTCTTCACCAGTTCTTCCCGCTGCAGAGCAGAAGACATCTCAGACATCTGTCTTCACCAGTGTTTCCCGCTGCAGAGCAGAAGACATCTCAGACATCTGTCTTCACCAGTGTTTCCCGCTGCAGAGCAGAAGACATCTCAGACATCTGTCTTCACCAGTGTTACCCCGCTGCAGAGCAGAAGACATCTGTCTCCACCAGTGTTTCCCGCTGCAGAGCAGAAGACATCTCAGACATCTGTCTTCACCAGTGTTTCCCGCTGCAGAGCAGAAGACATCTCAGACATCTGTCTTCACCAGTGTTACCCCGCTGCAGAGCAGAAGACATCTGTCTCCACCAGTGTTTCCCGCTGCAGAGCAGAAGACATCTCAGACATCTGTCTTCACCAGTGTTTCCCGCTGCAGAGCAGAAGACATCTCAGACATCTGTCTTCACCAGTGTTACCCCGCTGCAGAGCAGAAGACATCTGTCTTCACTAGTGTTTCCCTCTGCAGAGCAGAAGACATCTCAGACATCTGTCTTCACCAGTTCTTCCCGCTGCAGACCAGAAGACATCTCAGACATCTGTCTTCACCAGTGTTTCCCGCTGCAGAGCAGAAGACATCTCAGACATCTGTCTTCACCAGTGTTTCCCGCTGCAGAGCAGAAGACATCTCAGACATCTGTCTTCACCAGTGTTTCCCGCTGCAGAGCAGAAGACATCTCAGACATCTGTCTTCACCAGTGTTTCCCGCTGCAGAGCAGAAGACATCTCAGACATCTGTCTTCACCAGTGTTACCCGCTGCAGAGCAGAAGACATCTGTCTTCACCAGTGTTTCCCGCTGCAGAGCAGAAGACATCTCAGACATCTGTCTTCACCAGTTCTTCCCGCTGCAGAGCAGAAGACATCTCAGACATCTGTCTTCACTAGTGTTTCCCGCTGCAGAGCAGAAGACATCTCAGACATCTGTCTTCACCAGTGTTTCCCGCTGCAGAGCAGAAGACATCTCAGACATCTGTCTTCACCAGTGTTTCCCGCTGCAGAGCAGAAGACATCTCAGACATCTGTCTTTACCAGTGTTTCCCGCTGCAGAGCAGAAGACATCTCAGACATCTGTCTTCACCAGTGTTACCCCGCTGCAGAGCAGAAGACATCTGTCTTCACCAGTGTTTCCCGCTGCAGAGCAGAAGACATCACAGACATCTGTCTTCACCAGTGTTTCCCCGCTGCAGAGCAGAAGACATCACAGACATCTGTCTTCACCAGTGTTACCCCGCTGCAGAGCAGAAGACATCTGTCTTCACTAGTGTTTCCCGCTGCAGAGCAGAAGACATCTCAGACATCTGTCTTCACCAGTTCTTCCCGCTGCAGAGCAGAAGACATCTCAGACATCTGTCTTCACCAGTGTTTCCCGCTGCAGAGCAGAAGACATCTCAGACATCTGTCTTCACCAGTGTTTCCCGCTGCAGAGCAGAAGACATCTCAGACATCTGTCTTCACCAGTGTTTCCCGCTGCAGAGCAGAAGACATCTCAGACATCTGTCTTCACCAGTGTTACCCCGCTGCAGAGTAGAAGACATCTGTCTTCACCAGTGTTTCCCGCTGCAGAGCAGAAGACATCTGTCTTCACCAGTGTTTCCCCGCTGCAGAGCAGAAGACATCTCAGACATCTGTCTTCACCAGTGTTTCCCTGCTGCAGAGCAGAAGACATCACAGATATCTGTCTTCACCAGTTCTTCCCGCTGCAGAGCAGAAGACATCTCAGACATCTGTCTTCACCAGTTCTTCCTGCTGCAGAGCAGAAGACATCTCAGACATCTGTCTTCACCAGTGTTTCCCGCTGCAGAGCAGAAGACATCTCAGACATCTGTCTTCACCAGTGTTTCCCCGCTGCAGAGCAGAAGACATCACAGATATCTGTCTTCACCAGTTCTTCCCGCTGCAGAGCAGAAGACATCTCAGACATCTGTCTTCACCAGTTCTTCCTGCTGCAGAGCAGAAGACATCTCAGACATCTGTCTTCACCAGTGTTTCCCGCTGCAGAGCAGAAGACATCTCAGACATCTGTCTTCACCAGTGTTTCCCCGCGGCAGAGCAGAAGATATCACAGACATCTGTCATCACCAGTTCTTCCCGCTGCAGAGCAGAAGACATGTCAGACATCTGTCTTCACCATTTCTTCCCGCTGCAGAGCAGAAGACATCTCAGACATCTGTCTTCACCAGTTCTTCCCGCTGCAGAGCAGAAGACATCTCAGACATCTGTCTTCACCAAAGTTTCCCGCTGCAGAGCAGAAGACATCTCAGACATCTGTCTGCACCAGAGTTTCCCGCTGCAGAGCAGAAGACATCTCAGACATCTGTCTTCACTAGTGTTTCCCGCTGCAGAGCAGAAGACATCTCAGACATCTGTCTTCACCAGTGTTTCCCGCTGCAGAGCAGAACACATCTCAGACATCTGTCTTCACCAGGGTTACCCCGCTGCAGAGCAGAAGACATCTGTCTTCACCAGTGTTTCCCGCTGCAGAGCAGAAGACATCTGTCTTCACCAGAGTTTCCCGCTGCAGAGCAGAAGACATCTCAGACATCTGTCTTCACCAGTTCTTCCCGCTGCAGAGCAGAAGACATTTCAGACATCTGTCTTCACCAGTGTTTCCCCGCTGCAGAGCAGAAGACATCTCAGACATCTGTCTTCACCAGTGTTTCCCCGCTGCAGACCAGAAGACATCTCAGACATCTGTCTTCACCAGTTCTTCCCGCTGCAGGGCAGAAGACATCTGTCTTCACCAGTGTCTCACCGCTGCAGAGCAGAAGACATCTCAGACATCTGTCTTCACCAGAGTTTCCTGCCGCAGAGCAGAAGACATCTCAGACATCTGTCTTCACCAGTGTTTCCCGCTGCAGAGCAGAAGACATCTCAGACATGTCTTCACCAGTGTTTCCCGCTGCAGAGCAGAAGACATCTCAGACATCTGTCTTCACCAGTGTTTCCCGCTGCAGAGCAGAAGACATCACAGAAATCTGTCTTCACCAGTGTTTCTCCCGCTGCAGAGCAGAAGACATCACAGACATCTGTATTCACCAGTGTTTCCCCGCTGCAGAGCAGAAGACATCACAGACATCTGTCTTCACCAGTTCTTCCCGCTGCAGAGCAGAAGACATCTCAGACATCTGTCTTCACCAGTGTTTCCCGCTGCAGAGCAGAAGACATCTCAGACATCTGTCTTCACCAGTGTTTCCCGCTGCAGAGCAGAAGACATCTCAGACATCTGTCTTCACCAGTGTTACCCCGCTGCAGAGCAGAAGACATCTGTCTCCACCAGTGTTTCCCGCTGCAGAGCAGAAGACATCTCAGACATCTGTCTTCACCAGTGTTTCCCGCTGCAGAGCAGAAGACATCTCAGACATCTGTCTTCACCAGTGTTACCCCGCTGCAGAGCAGAAGACATCTGTCTTCACTAGTGTTTCCCTCTGCAGAGCAGAAGACATCTCAGACATCTGTCTTCACCAGTTCTTCCCGCTGCAGAGCAGAAGACATCTCAGACATCTGTCTTCACCAGTGTTTCCCGCTGCAGAGCAGAAGACATCTCAGACATCTGTCTTCACCAGTTCTTCCCGCTGCAGAGCAGAAGACATCTCAGACATCTGTCTTCACCAGTGTTTCCCGCTGCAGAGCAGAAGACATCTCAGACATCTGTCTTCACCAGTGTTTCCCGCTGCAGAGCAGAAGACATCTCAGACATCTGTCTTCACCAGTGTTACCCCGCTGCAGAGCAGAAGACATCTCAGACATCTGTCTTCACCAGTGTTTCCCCGCTGCAGAGCAGAAGACATCTCAGACATCTGTCTTCACCAGTGTTTCCCCGCTGCAGACCAGAAGACATCTCAGACATCTGTCTTCACCAGTTCTTCCCGCTGCAGGGCAGAAGACATCTGTCTTCACCAGTGTCTCCCCGCTGCAGAGCAGAAGACATCTCAGACATCTGTCTTCACCAGAGTTTCCTGCTGCAGAGCAGAAGACATCTCAGACATCTGTCTTCACCAGTGTTTCCCGCTGCAGAGCAGAAGACATCTCAGACATGTCTTCACCAGTGTTTCCCGCTGCAGAGCAGAAGACATCTCAGACATCTGTCTTCACCAGTGTTTCCCGCTGCAGAGCAGAAGACATCACAGAAATCTGTCTTCACCAGTGTTTCTCCCGCTGCAGAGCAGAAGACATCACAGACATCTGTCTTCACCAGTGTTTCCCCGCTGCAGAGCAGAAGACATCACAGACATCTGTCTTCACCAGTTCTTCCCGCTGCAGAGCAGAAGACATCTCAGACATCTGTCTTCACCAGTGTTTCCCGCTGCAGAGCAGAAGACATCTCAGACATCTGTCTTCACCAGTGTTTCCCGCTGCAGAGCAGAAGACATCTCAGACATCTGTCTTCACCAGTGTTACCCCGCTGCAGAGCAGAAGACATCTGTCTCCACCAGTGTTTCCCGCTGCAGAGCAGAAGACATCTCAGACATCTGTCTTCACCAGTGTTTCCCGCTGCAGAGCAGAAGACATCTCAGACATCTGTCTTCACCAGTGTTACCCCGCTGCAGAGCAGAAGACATCTGTCTTCACTAGTGTTTCCCTCTGCAGAGCAGAAGACATCTCAGACATCTGTCTTCACCAGTTCTTCCCGCTGCAGAGCAGAAGACATCTCAGACATCTGTCTTCACCAGTGTTTCCCGCTGCAGAGCAGAAGACATCTCAGACATCTGTCTTCACCAGTTCTTCCCGCTGCAGAGCAGAAGACATCTCAGACATCTGTCTTCACCAGTGTTTCCCGCTGCAGAGCAGAAGACATCTCAGACATCTGTCTTCACCAGTGTTTCCCGCTGCAGAGCAGAAGACATCTCAGACATCTGTCTTCACCAGTGTTACCCGCTGCAGAGCAGAAGACATCTGTCTTCACCAGTGTTTCCCGCTGCAGAGCAGAAGACATCACAGACATCTGTCTTCACCAGTGTTTCCCCGCTGCAGAGCAGAAGACATCACAGACATCTGTCTTCACCAGTGTTACCCCGCTGCAGAGCAGAAGACATCTGTCTTCACTAGTGTTTCCCGCTGCAGAGCAGAAGACATCTCAGACATCTGTCTTCACCAGTTCTTCCCGCTGCAGAGCAGAAGACATCTCAGACATCTGTCTTCACCAGTGTTTCCCGCTGCAGAGCAGAAGACATCTCAGACATCTGTCTTCACCAGTTCTTCCCGCTGCAGAGCAGAAGACATCTCAGACATCTGTCTTCACCAGTGTTTCCCGCTGCAGAGCAGAAGACATCTCAGACATCTGTCTTCACCAGTGTTACCCCGCTGCAGAGTAGAAGACATCTGTCTTCACCAGTGTTTCCCGCTGCAGAGCAGAAGACATCTGTCTTCACCAGTGTTTCCCCGCTGCAGAGCAGAAGACATCTCAGACATCTGTCTTCACCAGTGTTTCCCCGCTGCAGAGCAGAAGACATCACAGATATCTGTCTTCACCAGTTCTTCCCGCTGCAGAGCAGAAGACATCTCAGACATCTGTCTTCACCAGTTCTTCCTGCTGCAGAGCAGAAGACATCTCAGACATCTGTCTTCACCAGTGTTTCCCGCTGCAGAGCAGAAGACATCTCAGACATCTGTCTTCACCAGTGTTTCCCCGCTGCAGAGCAGAAGACATCACAGATATCTGTCTTCACCAGTTCTTCCCGCTGCAGAGCAGAAGACATCTCAGACATCTGTCTTCACCAGTTCTTCCTGCTGCAGAGCAGAAGACATCTCAGACATCTGTCTTCACCAGTGTTTCCCGCTGCAGAGCAGAAGACATCTCAGACATCTGTCTTCACCAGTGTTTCCCCGCGGCAGAGCAGAAGATATCACAGACATCTGTCATCACCAGTTCTTCCCGCTGCAGAGCAGAAGACATGTCAGACATCTGTCTTCACCATTTCTTCCCGCTGCAGAGCAGAAGACATCTCAGACATCTGTCTTCACCAGTTCTTCCCGCTGCAGAGCAGAAGACATCTCAGACATCTGTCTTCACCAAAGTTTCCCGCTGCAGAGCAGAAGACATCTCAGACATCTGTCTGCACCAGAGTTTCCCGCTGCAGAGCAGAAGACATCTCAGACATCTGTCTTCACTAGTGTTTCCCGCTGCAGAGCAGAAGACATCTCAGACATCTGTCTTCACCAGTGTTTCCCGCTGCAGAGCAGAACACATCTCAGACATCTGTCTTCACCAGGGTTACCCCGCTGCAGAGCAGAAGACATCTGTCTTCACCAGTGTTTCCCGCTGCAGAGCAGAAGACATCTGTCTTCACCAGAGTTTCCCGCTGCAGAGCAGAAGACATCTCAGACATCTGTCTTCACCAGTTCTTCCCGCTGCAGAGCAGAAGACATTTCAGACATCTGTCTTCACCAGTGTTTCCCCGCTGCAGAGCAGAAGACATCTCAGACATCTGTCTTCACCAGTGTTTCCCCGCTGCAGACCAGAAGACATCTCAGACATCTGTCTTCACCAGTTCTTCCCGCTGCAGGGCAGAAGACATCTGTCTTCACCAGTGTCTCCCCGCTGCAGAGCAGAAGACATCTCAGACATCTGTCTTCACCAGAGTTTCCTGCCGCAGAGCAGAAGACATCTCAGACATCTGTCTTCACCAGTGTTTCCCGCTGCAGAGCAGAAGACATCTCAGACATGTCTTCACCAGTGTTTCCCGCTGCAGAGCAGAAGACATCTCAGACATCTGTCTTCACCAGTGTTTCCCGCTGCAGAGCAGAAGACATCACAGAAATCTGTCTTCACCAGTGTTTCTCCCGCTGCAGAGCAGAAGACATCACAGACATCTGTCTTCACCAGTGTTTCCCCGCTGCAGAGCAGAAGACATCACAGACATCTGTCTTCACCAGTTCTTCCCGCTGCAGAGCAGAAGACATCTCAGACATCTGTCTTCACCAGTGTTTCCCGCTGCAGAGCAGAAGACATCTCAGACATCTGTCTTCACCAGTGTTTCCCGCTGCAGAGCAGAAGACATCTCAGACATCTGTCTTCACCAGTGTTACCCCGCTGCAGAGCAGAAGACATCTGTCTCCACCAGTGTTTCCCGCTGCAGAGCAGAAGACATCTCAGACATCTGTCTTCACCAGTGTTTCCCGCTGCAGAGCAGAAGACATCTCAGACATCTGTCTTCACCAGTGTTACCCCGCTGCAGAGCAGAAGACATCTGTCTTCACTAGTGTTTCCCTCTGCAGAGCAGAAGACATCTCAGACATCTGTCTTCACCAGTTCTTCCCGCTGCAGAGCAGAAGACATCTCAGACATCTGTCTTCACCAGTGTTTCCCGCTGCAGAGCAGAAGACATCTCAGACATCTGTCTTCACCAGTTCTTCCCGCTGCAGAGCAGAAGACATCTCAGACATCTGTCTTCACCAGTGTTTCCCGCTGCAGAGCAGAAGACATCTCAGACATCTGTCTTCACCAGTGTTTCCCGCTGCAGAGCAGAAGACATCTCAGACATCTGTCTTCACCAGTGTTACCCCGCTGCAGAGCAGAAGACATCTCAGACATCTGTCTTCACCAGTGTTTCCCCGCTGCAGAGCAGAAGACATCTCAGACATCTGTCTTCACCAGTGTTTCCCCGCTGCAGACCAGAAGACATCTCAGACATCTGTCTTCACCAGTTCTTCCCGCTGCAGGGCAGAAGACATCTGTCTTCACCAGTGTCTCCCCGCTGCAGAGCAGAAGACATCTCAGACATCTGTCTTCACCAGAGTTTCCTGCCGCAGAGCAGAAGACATCTCAGACATCTGTCTTCACCAGTGTTTCCCGCTGCAGAGCAGAAGACATCTCAGACATGTCTTCACCAGTGTTTCCCGCTGCAGAGCAGAAGACATCTCAGACATCTGTCTTCACCAGTGTTTCCCGCTGCAGAGCAGAAGACATCACAGAAATCTGTCTTCACCAGTGTTTCTCCCGCTGCAGAGCAGAAGACATCACAGACATCTGTCTTCACCAGTGTTTCCCCGCTGCAGAGCAGAAGACATCACAGACATCTGTCTTCACCAGTTCTTCCCGCTGCAGAGCAGAAGACATCTCAGACATCTGTCTTCACCAGTGTTTCCCGCTGCAGAGCAGAAGACATCTCAGACATCTGTCTTCACCAGTGTTTCCCGCTGCAGAGCAGAAGACATCTCAGACATCTGTCTTCACCAGTGTTACCCCGCTGCAGAGCAGAAGACATCTGTCTCCACCAGTGTTTCCCGCTGCAGAGCAGAAGACATCTCAGACATCTGTCTTCACCAGTGTTTCCCGCTGCAGAGCAGAAGACATCTCAGACATCTGTCTTCACCAGTGTTACCCCGCTGCAGAGCAGAAGACATCTGTCTTCACTAGTGTTTCCCTCTGCAGAGCAGAAGACATCTCAGACATCTGTCTTCACCAGTTCTTCCCGCTGCAGAGCAGAAGACATCTCAGACATCTGTCTTCACCAGTGTTTCCCGCTGCAGAGCAGAAGACATCTCAGACATCTGTCTTCACCAGTTCTTCCCGCTGCAGAGCAGAAGACATCTCAGACATCTGTCTTCACCAGTGTTTCCCGCTGCAGAGCAGAAGACATCTCAGACATCTGTCTTCACCAGTGTTTCCCGCTGCAGAGCAGAAGACATCTCAGACATCTGTCTTCACCAGTGTTACCCGCTGCAGAGCAGAAGACATCTGTCTTCACCAGTGTTTCCCGCTGCAGAGCAGAAGACATCACAGACATCTGTCTTCATCAGTGTTTCCCCGCTGCAGAGCAGAAGACATCACAGACATCTGTCTTCACCAGTGTTACCCCGCTGCAGAGCAGAAGACATCTGTCTTCACTAGTGTTTCCCGCTGCAGAGCAGAAGACATCTCAGACATCTGTCTTCACCAGTTCTTCCCGCTGCAGAGCAGAAGACATCTCAGACATCTGTCTTCACCAGTGTTTCCCGCTGCAGAGCAGAAGACATCTCAGACATCTGTCTTCACCAGTTCTTCCCGCTGCAGAGCAGAAGACATCTCAGACATCTGTCTTCACCAGTGTTTCCCGCTGCAGAGCAGAAGACATCTCAGACATCTGTCTTCACCAGTGTTACCCCGCTGCAGAGTAGAAGACATCTGTCTTCACCAGTGTTTCCCGCTGCAGAGCAGAAGACATCTGTCTTCACCAGTGTTTCCCCGCTGCAGAGCAGAAGACATCTCAGACATCTGTCTTCACCAGTGTTTCCCCGCTGCAGAGCAGAAGACATCACAGATATCTGTCTTCACCAGTTCTTCCCGCTGCAGAGCAGAAGACATCTCAGACATCTGTCTTCACCAGTTCTTCCTGCTGCAGAGCAGAAGACATCTCAGACATCTGTCTTCACCAGTGTTTCCCGCTGCAGAGCAGAAGACATCTCAGACATCTGTCTTCACCAGTGTTTCCCCGCTGCAGAGCAGAAGACATCACAGATATCTGTCTTCACCAGTTCTTCCCGCTGCAGAGCAGAAGACATCTCAGACATCTGTCTTCACCAGTTCTTCCTGCTGCAGAGCAGAAGACATCTCAGACATCTGTCTTCACCAGTGTTTCCCGCTGCAGAGCAGAAGACATCTCAGACATCTGTCTTCACCAGTGTTTCCCCGCGGCAGAGCAGAAGATATCACAGACATCTGTCATCACCAGTTCTTCCCGCTGCAGAGCAGAAGACATGTCAGACATCTGTCTTCACCATTTCTTCCCGCTGCAGAGCAGAAGACATCTCAGACATCTGTCTTCACCAGTTCTTCCCGCTGCAGAGCAGAAGACATCTCAGACATCTGTCTTCACCAAAGTTTCCCGCTGCAGAGCAGAAGACATCTCAGACATCTGTCTGCACCAGAGTTTCCCGCTGCAGAGCAGAAGACATCTCAGACATCTGTCTTCACTAGTGTTTCCCGCTGCAGAGCAGAAGACATCTCAGACATCTGTCTTCACCAGTGTTTCCCGCTGCAGAGCAGAACACATCTCAGACATCTGTCTTCACCAGGGTTACCCCGCTGCAGAGCAGAAGACATCTGTCTTCACCAGTGTTTCCCGCTGCAGAGCAGAAGACATCTGTCTTCACCAGAGTTTCCCGCTGCAGAGCAGAAGACATCTCAGACATCTGTCTTCACCAGTTCTTCCCGCTGCAGAGCAGAAGACATTTCAGACATCTGTCTTCACCAGTGTTTCCCCGCTGCAGAGCAGAAGACATCTCAGACATCTGTCTTCACCAGTGTTTCCCCGCTGCAGACCAGAAGACATCTCAGACATCTGTCTTCACCAGTTCTTCCCGCTGCAGGGCAGAAGACATCTGTCTTCACCAGTGTCTCCCCGCTGCAGAGCAGAAGACATCTCAGACATCTGTCTTCACCAGAGTTTCCTGCCGCAGAGCAGAAGACATCTCAGACATCTGTCTTCACCAGTGTTTCCCGCTGCAGAGCAGAAGACATCTCAGACATGTCTTCACCAGTGTTTCCCGCTGCAGAGCAGAAGACATCTCAGACATCTGTCTTCACCAGTGTTTCCCGCTGCAGAGCAGAAGACATCACAGAAATCTGTCTTCACCAGTGTTTCTCCCGCTGCAGAGCAGAAGACATCACAGACATCTGTCTTCACCAGTGTTTCCCCGCTGCAGAGCAGAAGACATCACAGACATCTGTCTTCACCAGTTCTTCCCGCTGCAGAGCAGAAGACATCTCAGACATCTGTCTTCACCAGTGTTTCCCGCTGCAGAGCAGAAGACATCTCAGACATCTGTCTTCACCAGTGTTTCCCGCTGCAGAGCAGAAGACATCTCAGACATCTGTCTTCACCAGTGTTACCCCGCTGCAGAGTAGAAGACATCTGTCTCCACCAGTGTTTCCCGCTGCAGAGCAGAAGACATCTCAGACATCTGTCTTCACCAGTGTTTCCCGCTGCAGAGCAGAAGACATCTCAGACATCTGTCTTCACCAGTGTTACCCCGCTGCAGAGCAGAAGACATCTGTCTTCACTAGTGTTTCCCTCTGCAGAGCAGAAGACATCTCAGACATCTGTCTTCACCAGTTCTTCCCGCTGCAGAGCAGAAGACATCTCAGACATCTGTCTTCACCAGTGTTTCCCGCTGCAGAGCAGAAGACATCTCAGACATCTGTCTTCACCAGTGTTTCCCGCTGCAGAGCAGAAGACATCTCAGACATCTGTCTTCACCAGTGTTTCCCGCTGCAGAGCAGAACACATCTCAGACATCTGTCTTCACCAGTGTTTCCCGCTGCAGAGCAGAAGACATCTCAGACATCTGTCTTCACCAGTGTTACCCGCTGCAGAGCAGAAGACATCTGTCTTCACCAGTGTTTCCCGCTGCAGAGCAGAAGACATCACAGACATCTGTCTTCATCAGTGTTTCCCCGCTGCAGAGCAGAAGACATCACAGACATCTGTCTTCACCAGTGTTACCCCGCTGCAGAGCAGAAGACATCTGTCTTCACTAGTGTTTCCCGCTGCAGAGCAGAAGACATCTCAGACATCTGTCTTCACCAGTTTTTCCCGCTGCAGAGCAGAACACATCTCAGACATCTGTCTTCACCAGTGTTTCCCGCTGCAGAGCAGAAGACATCTCAGACATCTGTCTTCACCAGTTCTTCCCGCTGCAGAGCAGAAGACATCTCAGACATCTGTCTTCACCAGTGTTTCCCGCTGCAGAGCAGAAGACATCTCAGACATCTGTCTTCACCAGTGTTACCCCGCTGCAGAGTAGAAGACATCTGTCTTCACCAGTGTTTCCCGCTGCAGAGCAGAAGACATCTGTCTTCACCAGTGTTTCCCCGCTGCAGAGCAGAAGACATCTCAGACATCTGTCTTCACCAGTGTTTCCCCGCTGCAGAGCAGAAGACATCACAGATATCTGTCTTCACCAGTTCTTCCCGCTGCAGAGCAGAAGACATCTCAGACATCTGTCTTCACCAGTTCTTCCTGCTGCAGAGCAGAAGACATCTCAGACATCTGTCTTCACCAGTGTTTCCCGCTGCAGAGCAGAAGACATCTCAGACATCTGTCTTCACCAGTGTTTCCCCGCTGCAGAGCAGAAGACATCACAGATATCTGTCTTCACCAGTTCTTCCCGCTGCAGAGCAGAAGACATCTCAGACATCTGTCTTCACCAGTTCTTCCTGCTGCAGAGCAGAAGACATCTCAGACATCTGTCTTCACCAGTGTTTCCCGCTGCAGAGCAGAAGACATCTCAGACATCTGTCTTCACCAGTGTTTCCCCGCGGCAGAGCAGAAGATATCACAGACATCTGTCATCACCAGTTCTTCCCGCTGCAGAGCAGAAGACATGTCAGACATCTGGGTTCACCATTTCTTCCCGCTGCAGAGCAGAAGACATCTCAGACATCTGTCTTCACCAGTTCTTCCCGCTGCAGAGCAGAAGACATCTCAGACATCTGTCTTCACCAAAGTTTCCCGCTGCAGAGCAGAAGACATCTCAGACATCTGTCTGCACCAGAGTTTCCCGCTGCAGAGCAGAAGACATCTCAGACATCTGTCTTCACTAGTGTTTCCCGCTGCAGAGCAGAAGACATCTCAGACATCTGTCTTCACTAGTGTTTCCCGCTGCAGAGCAGAAGACATCTCAGACATCTGTCTTCACTAGTGTTTCCCGCTGCAGAGCAGAATATATCTCAGACATCTGTCTTCACTAGTGTTTCCCGCTGCAGAGCAGTAGACATCTCAGACATCTGTCTTCACCAGTGTTTCCCGCTGCAGAGCAGAAGACATCTCAGACATCTGTCTTCACCAGTTCTTCCCGCTGCAGAGCAGAAGACTTCTCAGACATCTGTCTTCACCAGTGTTTCCCGCTGCAGAGCAGAACACATCTCAGACATCTGTCTTCACCAGTGTTTCCCGCTGCAGAGCAGAAGACATCTCAGACATCTGTCTTCATCAGTTCTTCCCGCTGCAGAGTCAAGACATCTCAGACATCTGTCTTCACCAGTGTTACCCCGCTGCAGAGCAGAAGACATCTGTCTTCACCAGTGTTTCCCGCTGCAGAGCAGAAGACATCTGTCTTCACCAGAGTTTCCCGCTGCAGAGCAGAAGACATCTCAGACATCTGTCTTCACCAGTGTTTGCCGCTGCAGAGCAGAAGACATCTCAGACATCTGTCTTCACCAGTGTTACCCCGCTGCAGAGCAGAAGACATCACAGATATCTGTCTTCACCAGTTCTTCCCGCTGCAGAGCAGAAGACATCTCAGACATCTGTCTTCACCAGTGTTTCCCGCTGCAGAGCAGAAGACATCTCAGACATCTGTCTTCACCAGTGTTTCCCGCTGCAGAGCAGAAGACATCTGTCTTCACCAGTGTTTCCCGCTGCAGAGCAGAAGACATCTCAGACATCTGTCTTCATCAGTTCTTCCCGCTGCAGAGCACAAGACATCTCAGACATCTGTCTTCACCAGTGTTACCCCGCTGCAGAGCAGAAGACATCTCAGACATCTGTCTTCACCAGTGTTTCCCGCTGCAGAGCAGAAGACATCTGTCTTCACCAGAGTTTCCCGCTGCAGAGCAGAAGACATCTCAGACATCTGTCTTCACCAGTGTTTCCCGCTGCAGAGCAGAAGACATCACAGACATCTGTCTTCACCAGTGTTTCCCCGCTGCAGAGCAGAAGACATCACAGACATCTGTCTTCACCAGTGTTTCCCCGCTGCAGAGCAGAAGACATCACAGACATCTGTCTTCACCAGTTCTTCCCGCTGCAGAGCAGAAGACATCTCAGACATCTGTCGTCACCAGTGTTTCCCGCTGCAGAGCAGAAGACATCTCAGACATCTGTCTTCACCAGTGTTTCCCGCTGCAGAGCAGAAGACATCTCAGACATCTGTCTTCACCAGTGTTACCCCGCTGCAGAGCAGAAGACATCTGTCTTCACTAGTGTTTCCCGCTGCAGAGCAGAAGACATCTCAGACATCTGTCTTCACCAGTTCTTCCCGCTGCAGAGCAGAAGACATCTCAGACATCTGTCTTCACCAGTGTTTCCCCGCTGCAGAGCAGAAGACATCTCAGACATCTGTCTTCACCAGTGTTTCCCCGCTGCAGACCAGAAGACATCTCAGACATCTGTCTTCACCAGTTCTTCCCGCTGCAGGGCAGAAGACATCTGTCTTCACCAGTGTCTCCCCGCTGCAGAGCAGAAGACATCTCAGACATCTGTCTTCACCAGTGTTTCCCGCTGCAGAGCAGAAGACATCACAGACATCTGTCTTCACCAGTGTTTCCCCGCTGCAGAGCAGAAGACATCACAGACATCTGTCTTCACCAGTGTTTCCCCGCTGCAGAGCAGAAGACATCACAGACATCTGTCTTCACCAGTTCTTCCCGCTGCAGAGCAGAAGACATCTCAGACATCTGTCGTCACCAGTGTTTCCCGCTGCAGAGCAGAAGACATCTCAGACATCTGTCTTCACCAGTGTTTCCCGCTGCAGAGCAGAAGACATCTCAGACATCTGTCTTCACCAGTGTTACCCCGCTGCAGAGCAGAAGACATCTGTCTTCACTAGTGTTTCCCGCTGCAGAGCAGAAGACATCTCAGACATCTGTCTTCACCAGTTCTTCCCGCTGCAGAGCAGAAGACATCTCAGACATCTGTCTTCACCAGTGTTTCCCCGCTGCAGAGCAGAAGACATCTCAGACATCTGTCTTCACCAGTGTTTCCCCGCTGCAGACCAGAAGACATCTCAGACATCTGTCTTCACCAGTTCTTCCCGCTGCAGGGCAGAAGACATCTGTCTTCACCAGTGTCTCCCCGCTGCAGAGCAGAAGACATCTCAGACATCTGTCTTCACCAGAGTTTCCCGCTGCAGAGCAGAAGACATCTCAGACATCTGTCTTCACCAGTGTTTCCCGCTGCAGAGCAGAAGACATCTCAAACATCTGTCTTCACCAGTGTTTCCTGCTGCAGAGCAGAAGACATCTCAGACATCTGTCTTCACCAGTGTTTCACGCTGCAGAGCAGAAGACATCTCAGACATCTGTCTTCACCAGTTCTTCCCGCTGCAGACCAAAAGACATCTCAGACATCTGTCTTCACCAGTGTTTCCCCGCTGCAGAGCAGAAGACATCTCAGACATCTGTCTTCACCAGTGTTTCCCGCTGTAGACCAGAAGACATCTCAGACATCTGTCTTCACCAGTTCTTCCCGCTGCAGAGCAGAATACATCTGTCTTCACCAGTGTCTCCCGCTGCAGAGCAGAAGACATCTCAGACATCTGTCTTCACCAGTGTTTCCCCGCGGAAGAGCAGAAGATATCACAGACATCTGTCATCACCAGTTCTTCCCGCTGCAGAGCAGAAGACATGTCAGACATCTGGGTTCACCATTTCTTCCCGCTGCAGAGCAGAAGACATCTCAGACATCTGTCTTCACCAGTTCTTCCCGCTGCAGAGCAGAAGACATCTCAGACATCTGTCTTCACCAAAGTTTCCCGCTGCAGAGCAGAAGACATCTCAGACATCTGTCTGCACCAGAGTTTCCCGCTGCAGAGCAGAAGACATCTCAGACATCTGTCTTCACTAGTGTCTCCCGCTGCAGAGCAGAAGACATCTCAGACATCTGTCTTCACTAGTGTTTCCCGCTGCAGAGCAGAAGACATCTCAGACATCTGTCTTCACTAGTGTTTCCCGCTGCAGAGCAGAAGATATCTCAGACATCTGTCTTCACTAGTGTTTCCCGCTGCAGAGCAGTAGACATCTCAGACATCTGTCTTCACCAGTTCTTCCCGCTGCAGAGCAGAAGACTTCTCAGACATCTGTCTTCACCAGTGTTTCCCGCTGCAGAGCAGAACACATCTCAGACATCTGTCTTCACCAGTGTTTCCGCTGCAGAGCAGAAGACATCTCAGACATCTGTCTTCACCAGTTCTTCCCGCTGCAGAGCACAAGACATCTCAGACATCTGTCTTCACCAGTGTTACCCCGCTGCAGAGCAGAAGACATCTGTCTTCACCAGTGTTTCCCGCTGCAGAGCAGAAGACATCTGTCTTCACCAGAGTTTCCCGCTGCAGAGCAGAAGACATCTCAGACATCTGTCTTCACCAGTGTTTGCCGCTGCAGAGCTAAAGACATCTCAGACATCTGTCTTCACCAGTGTTTCCCGCTGCAGAGCAGAAGACATCTCAGACATCTGTCTTCACCAGTGTTACCCCGCTGCAGAGCAGAAGACATCTGTCTTCACTAGTGTTTCCCGCTGCAGAGCAGAAGACATCTCAGACATCTGTCTTCACCAGTTCTTCCCGCTGCAGAGCAGAAGACATCTCAGACATCTGTCTTCACCAGTGTTACCCCGCTGCAGAGCAGAAGACATCACAGATATCTGTCTTCACCAGTTCTTCCCGCTGCAGAGCAGAAGACATCTCAGACATCTGTCTTCACCAGTTCCTCCCGCTGCAGAGCAGAAGACATCTCAGACATCTGTCTTCACCAGTGTTTCCCGCTGCAGAGCAGAAGACATCTGTCTTCACCAGTGTTTCCCGCTGCAGAGCAGAAGACATCTCAGACATCTGTCTTCATCAGTTCTTCCCGCTGCAGAGCACAAGACATCTCAGACATCTGTCTTCACCAGTGTTACCCCGCTGCAGAGCAGAAGACATCTCAGACATCTGTCTTCACCATTTCTTCCCGCTGCAGAGCAGAAGACATCTCAGACATCTGTCTTCACCAGTTCTTCCCGCTGCAGAGCAGAAGACATCTCAGACATCTGTCTTCACTAGAGTTTCCCGCTGCAGAGCAGAAGACATCTCAGACATCTGTCTTCACTAGTGTTTCCCGCTGCAGAGCAGAAGACATCTCAGACATCTGTCTTCACCAGTGTTTCCCCGCGGCAGAGCAGAAGACATCTCAGACATCTGTCTTCACTAGTGTTTCCCGCTGCAGAGCAGTAGACATTTCAGACATCTGTCTTCACCAGTGTTTCCCGCTGCAGAGCAGAAGACATCTCAGACATCTGTCTTCACCAGTTCTTCCCGCTGCAGAGCAGAAGACTTCTCAGACATCTGTCTTCACTAGTGTTTCCCGCTGCAGAGCAGAAGACATCTCAGACATCTGTCTTCACCAGTTCTTCCCGCTGCAGAGCAGAAGACATCTCAGACATCTGTCTTCACCAGAGTTTCCTGTTGCAGAGCAGAAGACATCTCAGATGTAGTTCATTGAGGGAGAGACGTTTTAAGGAGTTAGGCAGGAAGAGGAGGTAAGATGAGGAGCAAAAGAAGAGGAGGCCAGGGTGGTTGGCGTGGTTACCTGGGGAATCGAGTACGTGGTCAGGCAGGCGTTGCGCTCCCATCCCGCCCCGAGCCACGTCCCTCCACGCCGCCTATTCGTCCCGGACACAGTCCGGCCCCGGGTTCTCCAGTGGGGCCATGCCAGTCAGTTTGCTTGCCACCTGGGTGTCCACCGCACCTTCACCTTTCGGGCTCGGCGTTTCTGGTGGCCCACCATGAGGAACGACGTCAGGGACTTCGTAGGGGCCTGCTCCGTCTGTGCTCGCAGCAAGGCCTCTCACCAGGCACCCGCGGGTCTGCTGCAGCCCCTCCCAACTCCAAGCCGGCCCTGGTCCCATGTGGCGTTGGATTTTGTCTCCGGACTGCCTCTCTCCCAGGGTAAAACTGTGATCCTGACAGTGGTGGACCGCTTCAGTAAGGGAGTGCACCTGATGGCCCTCCCCAGACTCCCATCGGCTTCTGAGACGGCGGACCTCCTGACGAGTGACGTGTTCCGTCTCCACGGCCTTCCCCTGGCCGTCGTCTCGGACCTAGGGCCCCAGTTCGTCTCCCAGGTATCTCTGCCTCTGTTAGTCTCTCCTCTGGCTATCCCCCACAGACTAACGGACAGACAGAGAGGATGAACCAGAGCGTGGAGTCTGCCCTCCAGTGCGTGGCCGCCAAGAAGCCCAGCTCCTGGAGCCGGTTCCTCCCCTGGGTCGAGTATGCCATCAGCTCCCTGGTCAGCTCTGCTACCGGCCTCTCACCTGGGAGGTGTCCCTGGGCTACCAGCCGCCTCTCTTTGCTGCGCAGGAGTCGGAAGTGGTGGTTCCCTCCGGTGTCGTCGTGTCTGGGAGGTGACCAGAGCTGCTCTCCTCCGGGCAGCTGAGCGCGCCAGTCGGGGAGCCAACCGACGCCGGTCCCCAGCACCTACGTACCAACCAGGCCAAAGGGTGTGGCTGTTCTCGAAGGATCTCCCGCTTCAGTCCACCGCGAAGAAGCTGAACCCCCGGTTTGTCGGGCCCTTTGAGCTCAGGAAGGTTCTCAGCCCCGCGGCGGTGAGTCTTAAGCTTCCGGCTTCCTTGAAGACCCATCCCGTGTTTCATGTGTCTCGGGTTAAGCCTGTCTCCCACAGTCCTCTGATGCCTCCGGCCCCAGCTCCGCCTCCCCGTGAGATCGTGGATGGGCACCCCCAGTGGAAGCTCCGCCGGCTGCTGGACGTCCGGCGCCGAGGACGGGGGTTCCAGTATTTGGTGGACTGGGAGGGCTAAGGTCCGGAGGAACGTAGCTGGGTCTCCCGCCAGCTCATCCTGGACCCTGGGCTGCTCACTGAGTTCCATCATTCCCATCCCGACAAGCCGGGCAAGTCGCCTGTTGGCTCCCGTGGAGGGGGGGGGTACTGTTACGGCTCGCCCACCCCACGCCGTGGCCCGCCCACCCCGCGCCGGCAGCCAATCGGCTCGTCAGGGCCGGGCTTAGCCGTCAGGGCTGGGCTTAAGTTTGGTGGCCTCCCACGTGCCTGTTGTCAGTTCGTGTTGTAACCTCCCCGCACCCGCAGTAGCGGCTACTCTCCTCCCACGGTCTTTTTCTCTCCGAACTCACCCCAGCCCTTGGTTCATGTTTATCCCTTGCAAAGTTTCCCCCCTTGGAAGTATCCTGCCGTGTTCCCGTTTGGATTACCCGCGAGTTTTTTTCCCCCTTGGACTTTCCGTCTTTTCCTTGTCGCTCATTGCCTTCCTATGTTTGACTGTTTGTACGCGTAAGGAATAAAGTACGCCAGTTTTCGGCTAACCCCATCTCTGTCTGGTGTCGTGCGCTTGGGGTCTTCCACAAACCCTAACATAATAAAGAGCTTTCATTATTTTATTTGTTTTTTAGCTTGGATCTTTTTTTTTTCTTTGCTAAACAGCTGCACTGTTTCATCTGCACCACTTCTTTTGGTTCATTTTCACTATTTGCTTGTATTTAGTTTTCAATAAACATGATTCTGATTCTGTTCAGGAGTTAATCCTCTCTCTGTGTCAGTGATCAAAGGCAGAAAAAATGTTGCTGTTCTGTAAATGACCCTACCATACATGTTGAGGTTTTGCTTCGCAGCCTTAGGAAAGAACGTTTTAGGCACACAAATGGCCCTAAACTTCACATAATACACTAGGAGACAAATACAGTGGTTTGCACTGCTTTCTGAAGTTGTGAAGGTGTGCAGTGTACAGAGAGTGCAGAGTATGCAAACTCTGCAAAGAGCGTGCAGAGTATGCAGAGTGTGCCGAGTGTGCGTAGAGTGTGCAGAGTATGAAGCGTGTGCAGGGTGTGCAGGGTGCAGAGTATGAAGAGTGTGCAGGGTGTGCAGAGTGTGCAGAGTATACATAGTGTGCAGGGTGTGCAGAGTGTGCAGAGTATACATAGTGTGCAGTGTGCAGAGTATACATAGTGTGCAGGGTGTGCAGAGTGTGCAGAGTATACATAGTGTGCAGAGTGTGCAGAGTGTGCAGAGTATACATAGTGTGCAGTGTGCAGAGTATGCAGAGAGTGTGTAGAGTGTGCAGAGTGTGCAGTGTGCAGAGTGTGCAGAGAGTGTGTAGAGTGTGCAGAGTGTGCAGTGTGCAGTGGTCAGAGTGTGCAGTGTGCATGCCCCAGCACAGACGGCTCGTGTTGAACTCTTCTGTGTTTGGAACGACAATTATCATAATTGTTATGCTTGCTTTTCTTGTCAAAAGTACACTTTTACTGACTCCGTAAATTCCATGCAGAGTTAGATGCGTCCACACACGGACCAAAACAAACATTAATTTTTAAAGGCCCAAATACAAAGTTAAGAATGGAGCTTGTCAAAGTGGAACAGGTCCAGCCTGCAGAGGTAAGCGGCTTGTTTTGCAGAGCAACTCCAGATGTGGCCGCCATCTAAATCACAGGTTAGTGATGATCAGTCTTCTTGTGGGCTGTGTGTGGACAGATCCACACCGTGTCCAAACACCTGCGACCACGGCCTACACCTGCCAAAACACCGTAACTTACAATTACCTCTCTATCCACTCACACACAGTTTTCAATTTACTATGAAGCACCAATTAATAAAGTGAGTCTGCACAGACTGACAAAGAGACCATCACGAGCTCAACACCAGCAGCTGGTGTAGACCACGTCCCAGCTCAATTTGAAAATGCCAGAAAGACAAAGCAATCAAGGAGTACGTTTCTTATCACAGGAATGGAGCAATGGAATAAACACCAAGTTAAAGTAAATCTACCTCACATACACACTTAACCCAGCCACTTATTTAGATCAGTTAAACCACTGTGCAGCTTTACACTTCGTTTATTTTGTGCATTTGATTTTCTTCTTTAATGGTTTATTTCCCTTTTACATATGTAGTCAGATTTATTCTTTTAATTCTATACATTATACCTCATGCTGACTCGCTTACATGTGCCTTCCTTGTCCTGTCTGCCACCAGCCCTGTCCCTTCAGCTGCAACCAGGTCAGTACTGCACTGTCCTCATGTACTGACCCTTCAACTGCAACCACGTCAGTACTGCACTGTCCTCATGTACTGACCCTTCAGCTGCAACAACATCAGTACTGCACTGTCCTCATGTACTGACCCTTCAGCTGCAACCACGTCAGTACTGCACTGTCCTCATGTACTGACCCTTCAGCTGCAACCAGGTCAGTACTGCACTGTCCTCATGTACTGACCCTTCAGCTGCAACCAGGTCAGTACTGCACTGTCCTCATGTACTGACCCTTCAACTGCAACCACGTCAGTACTGCACTGTCCTCATGTACTGACCCTTCAGCTGCAACAACATCAGTACTGCACTGTCCTCATGTACTGACCCTTCAACTGCAACCACGTCAGTACTGCACTGTCCTCATGTACTGACCCTTCAGCTGCAACCACGTCAGTACTGCACTGTCCTCATGTACTGACCCTTCAGCTGCAACAACATCAGTACTGCACTGTCCTCATGTACTGATCCTTCAGCTGCAACCACGTCAGTACTGCACTGTCCTCATTTACTGATCCTTCAGCTGCAACCACGTCAGTACTGCAATGTCCTCATGTACTGACCCTTCAGCTGCAACAACGTCAGTACTGCACTGTCCTCATGTACTGACCCTTCAACTGCAACCACGTCAGTACTGCACTGTCCTCATGTACTGATCCTTCAGCTGCAACCACGTCAGTACTGCACTGTCCTCATGTACTGACCCTTCAGCTGCAACAACATCAGTACTGCACTGTCCTCATGTACTGATCCTTCAGCTGCAACCACGTCAGTACTGCACTGTCCTCATGTACTGACCCTTCAGCTGCAACAACGTCAGTACTGCACTGTCCTCATGTACTGACCCTTCAGCTGCAACAACATCAGTACTGCACTGTCCCCATGTACTGACCCTTCAGCTGCAACCACGTCAGTACTGCACTGTCCTCATGTACTGACCCTTCAGCTGCAACCAGGTCAGTACTGCACTGTCCTCATGTACTGACCCTTCAGCTGCAACCACGTCAGTACTGCACTGTCCTCATGTACTGATCCTTCAGCTGCAACCAGGTCAGTACTGCACTGTCCTCATGTACTGACCCTTCAGCTGCAACCAGGTCAGTACTGCACTGTCCTCATGTACTGTCCCTTCAGCTGCAACCACGTCAGTACTGTACTGTCCTCATGTACTGACCCTTCAGCTGCAACCAGGTCAGTACTGCACTGTCCTCATGTACTGACCCTTCAGCTTCAACCACGTCAGTACTGCACTGTCCTCATGTACTGACCCTTCAGCTGCAACCACGTCAATACTGCACTGTCCTCATGTACTATCCCTTCAGCTGCAACCACGTCAGTACTGCACTGTCCTCATGTACTGACCCTTCAGCTGCAACCACGTCAGTACTGCACTGTCCTCATGTACTATCCCTTCAGCTGCAACCACGTCAGTACTGCACTGTCCTCATGTACTGTCCCTTCAGCTGCAACCAGATCAGTACTGCACTGTCCTCATGTACGGATCCTTCAGCTGCAACCACGTCAGTACTGCACTGTCCTCATGTACTATCCCTTCAGCTGCAACCACGTCAGTACTGCACTGTCCTCATGTACTATCCCTTCAGCTGCAACAAAATCAGTACTGCACTGTCCTCATGTACTGACCCTTCAGCTGCAACCACGTCAGTACTGCACTGTCCTCATGTACTGACCCTTCAGCTGCAACCACGTCAATACTGCACTGTCCTCATGTACTGACCCTTCAGCTGCAACCACGTCAATACTGCACTGTCCTCATGTACTGACCCTTCAGCTGCAACCACGTCAGTACTGCACTGTCCTCATGTACTGATCCTTCAGCTGCAACCACGTCAATACTGCACTGTCCTCATGTACTGTCCCTTCAGCTGCAACCACGTCAATACTGCACTGTCCTCTTGTACTGACCCTTCAGCTGCAACCACGTCAATACTGCACTGTCCTCATGTACTGACCCTTCAGCTGCAACAACGTCAGTACTGCACTGTCCTCATGTACTGACCCTTTAACTGCAACAACATCAGTACTGCACTGTCCTCATGTACTGACCCTTCAACTGCAACCACGTCAGTACTGCACTGTCCTCATGTACTGACCCTTCAGCTGCAACCACGTCAGTACTGCACTGTCCTCATGTACTGACCCTTCAGCTGCAACAACATCAGTACTGCACTGTCCTCATGTACTGATCCTTCAGCTGCAACCACGTCAGTACTGCACTGTCCTCATTTACTGATCCTTCAGCTGCAACCACGTCAGTACTGCAATGTCCTCATGTACTGACCCTTCAGCTGCAACAACGTCAGTACTGCACTGTCCTCATGTACTGACCCTTCAACTGCAACCACGTCAGTACTGCACTGTCCTCATGTACTGATCCTTCAGCTGCAACCACGTCAGTACTGCACTGTCCTCATGTACTGACCCTTCAGCTGCAACAACATCAGTACTGCACTGTCCTCATGTACTGATCCTTCAGCTGCAACCAGGTCAGTACTGCACTGTCCTCATGTACTGATCCTTCAGCTGCAACAACGTCAGTACTGCACTGTCCTCATGACCTGACCCTTCAGCTGCAACAACATCAGTACTGCACTGTCCTCATGTACTATCCCTTCAGCTGCAACCAGATCAGTACTGCACTGTCCTCATGTACTGACCCTTCAGCTGCAACAACATCAGTACTGCACTGTCCCCATGTACTGACCCTTCAGCTGCAACCACGTCAGTACTGCACTGTCCTCATGTACTGATCGTTCAGCTGCAACCACGTCAGTACTGCACTGTCCTCATGTACTGACCCTTCAGCTGCAACCAGGTCAGTACTGCACTGTCCTCATGTACTGACCCTTCAGCTGCAACCAGGTCAGTACTGCACTGTCCTCATGTACTGACCCTTCAGCTGCAACCACGTCAGTACTGCACTGTCCTCATGTACTGATCCTTCAGCTGCAACCACGTCAGTACTGCACTGTCCTCATGTACTGACCCTTCAGCTGCAACCAGGTCAGTACTGCACTGTCCTCATGTACTGTCCCTTCAGCTGCAACCACGTCAGTACTGCACTGTCCTCATGTACTGACCCTTCAGCTGCAACCAGGTCAGTACTGCACTGTCCTCATGTACTGACCCTTCAGCTTCAACCACGTCAGTACTGCACTGTCCTCATGTACTGACCCTTCAGCTGCAACCACGTCAATACTGCACTGTCCTCATGTACTGACCCTTCAGCTGCAACCACGTCAGTACTGCACTGTCCTCATGTACTATCCCTTCAGCTGCAACCACGTCAGTACTGCACTGTCCTCATGTACTGTCCCTTCAGCTGCAACCAGATCAGTACTGCACTGTCCTCATGTACGGATCCTTCAGCTGCAACCACGTCAGTACTGCACTGTCCTCATGTACTATCCCTTCAGCTGCAACCACGTCAGTACTGCACTGTCCTCATGTACTATCCCTTCAGCTGCAACAAAATCAGTACTGCACTGTCCTCATGTACTGACCCTTCAGCTGCAACCACGTCAATACTGCACTGTCCTCATGTACTGACCCTTCAGCTGCAACCACGTCAGTACTGCACTGTCCTCATGTACTGACCCTTCAGCTGCAACCACGTCAATACTGCACTGTCCTCATGTACTGACCCTTCAGCTGCAACCACGTCAATACTGCACTGTCCTCATGTACTGACCCTTCAGCTGCAACCACGTCAGTACTGCACTGTCCTCATGTACTGATCCTTCAGCTGCAACCACGTCAATACTGCACTGTCCTCATGTACTGTCCCTTCAGCTGCAACCACGTCAATACTGCACTGTCCTCTTGTACTGACCCTTCAGCTGCAACCACGTCAATACTGCACTGTCCTCATGTACTATCCCTTCAGCTGCAACCACGTCAATACTGTACTGTCCTCATGTACTGACCCTTCAGCTGCAACCACGTCAGTACTGCACTGTCCTCATGTACTATCCCTTCAGCTGCAACCACGTCAGTACTGCACTGTCCTCATGTACTGACCCTTCAGCTGCAACCACGTCAGTACTGCACTGTCCTCATTTACTATCCCTTCAGCTGCAACCAGATCAGTACTGCACTGTCCTCATGTACTGACCCTTCAGCTGCAACAACATCAGTACTGCACTGTCCCCATGTACTGACCCTTCAGCTGCAACCAGGTCAGTACTGCACTGTCCTCATGTACTGATCGTTCAGCTGCAACCACGTCAGTACTGCACTGTCCTCATGTACTGACCCTTCAGCTGCAACCACGTCAGTACTGCACTGTCCTCATGTACTGACCCTTCAGCTGCAACCAGGTCAGTACTGCACTGTCCTCATGTACTGACCCTTCAGCTGCAACCACGTCAGTACTGCACTGTCCTCATGTACTGATCCTTCAGCTGCAACCAGGTCAGTACTGCACTGTCCTCATGTACTGACCGTTCAGCTGCAACCAGGTCAGTACTGCACTGTCCTCATGTACTGTCCCTTCAGCTGCAACCACGTCAGTACTGTACTGTCCTCATGTACTGACCCTTCAGCTGCAACCAGGTCAGTACTGCACTGTCCTCATGTACGGATCCTTCAGCTGCAACCACGTCAGTACTGCACTGTCCTCATGTACTGACCCTTCAGCTGCAACCACGTCAATACTGCACTGTCCTCATGTACTGACCCTTCAGCTGCAACCACGTCAGTACTGCACTGTCCTCATGTACTATCCCTTCAGCTGCAACCACGTCAGTACTGCACTGTCCTCATGTACTGTCCCTTCAGCTGCAACCAGATCAGTACTGCACTGTCCTCATGTACGGATCCTTCAGCTGCAACCACGTCAGTACTGCACTGTCCTCATGTACTATCCCTTCAGCTGCAACCACGTCAGTACTGCACTGTCCTCATGTACTATCCCTTCAGCTGCAACAAAATCAGTACTGCACTGTCCTCATGTACTGACCCTTCAGCTGCAACCACGTCAATACTGCACTGTCCTCATGTACTGACCCTTCAGCTGCAACCACGTCAGTACTGCACTGTCCTCATGTACTGACCCTTCAGCTGCAACCACGTCAATACTGCACTGTCCTCATGTACTGACCCTTCAGCTGCAACCACGTCAGTACTGCACTGTCCTCATGTACTATCCCTTCAGCTGCAACCACGTCAATACTGCACTGTCCTCATGTACTATCCCTTCAGCTGCAACCACGTCAATACTGCACTGTCCTCATGTACTGACCCTTCAGCTGCAACCACGTCAATACTGCACTGTCCTCATGTACTATCCCTTCAGCTGCAACCACGTCAATACTGCACTGTCCTCATGTACTGACCCTTCAGCTGCAACCACGTCAGTACTGCACTGTCCTCATTTACTGACCCTTCAGCTGCAACCACGTCAGTACTGCACTGTCCTCATGTACTATCCCTTCAGCTGCAACCACGTCAGTACTGCACTGTCCTCATGTACTGACCCTTCAGCTGCAACCACGTCAGTACTGCAATGTCCTCATGTACTCACCCTTCAGCTGCAACCACGTCAGTACTGCACTGTCCTCATGTACTGACCCTTCAGCTGCAACCACGTCAGTACTGCACTGTCCTCATGTACTGACCCTTCAGCTGCAACCACGTCAATACTGCACTGTCCTCATGTACTGACCCTTCAGCTGCAACCACGTCAATACTGCACTGTCCTCATGTACTGACCCTTCAGCTGCAACCACGTCAGTACTGCACTGTCCTCATGTACTGACCCTTCAGCTGCAACCAGGTCAGTACTGCACTGTCCTCATGTACTGATCGTTCAGCTGCAACCACGTCAGTACTGCACTGTCCTCATGTACTGACCCTTCAGCTGCAACCAGGTCAGTACTGCACTGTCCTCATGTACTGACCCTTCAGCTGCAACCACGTCAGTACTGCACTGTCCTCATGTACTGACCCTTCAGCTGCAACCACGTCAGTACTGCACTGTCCTCATGTACTGATCCTTCAGCTGCAACCAGGTCAGTACTGCACTGTCCTCATGTACTGACCCTTCAGCTGCAACCAGGTCAGTACTGCACTGTCCTCATGTACTATCCCTTCAGCTGCAACCACGTCAGTACTGCACTGTCCTCATGTACTATCCCTTCAGCTGCAACCACGTCAGTACTGCACTGTCCTCATGTACTGTCCCTTCAGCTGCAACCAGATCAGTACTGCACTGTCCTCATATACGGATCCTTCAGCTGCAACCACGTCAGTACTGCACTGTCCTCATGTACTATCCCTTCAGCTGCAACAAAATCAGTACTGCACTGTCCTCATGTACTATCCCTTCAGCTGCAACAACATCAGTACTGCACTGTCCTCATGTACTGACCCTTCAGCTGCAACCACGTCAATACTGCACTGTCCTCATGTACTGACCCTTCAGCTGCAACCACGTCAGTACTGCACTGTCCTCATGTACTGACCCTTCAGCTGCAACCACGTCAATACTGCACTGTCCTCATGTACTGACCCTTCAGCTGCAACCACGTCAATACTGCACTGTCCTCATGTACTGACCCTTCAGCTGCAACCACGTCAATACTGCACTGTCGTCATGTACTATCCCTTCAGCTGCAACCACGTCAATACTGCACTGTCCTCATGTACTATCCCTTCAGCTGCAACCACGTCAATACTGCACTGTCCTCATGTACTGACCCTTCAGCTGCAACCACGTCAATACTGCACTGTCCTCATGTACTATCCCTTCAGCTGCAACCACGTCAATACTGCACTGTCCTCATGTACTGACCCTTCAGCTGCAACCACGTCAGTACTGCACTGTCCTCATTTACTGACCCTTCAGCTGCAACCACGTCAGTACTGCACTGTCCTCATGTACTATCCCTTCAGCTGCAACCACGTCAGTACTGCACTGTCCTCATGTACTGACCCTTCAGCTGCAACCACGTCAGTACTGCAATGTCCTCATGTACTCACCCTTCAGCTGCAACCACGTCAGTACTGCACTGTCCTCATGTACTGACCCTTCAGCTGCAACCACGTCAGTACTGCACTGTCCTCATGTACTGACCCTTCAGCTGCAACCACGTCAATACTGCACTGTCCTCATGTACTGACCCTTCAGCTGCAACCACGTCAATACTGCACTGTCCTCATGTACTGACCCTTCAGCTGCAACCACGTCAGTACTGCACTGTCCTCATGTACTGACCCTTCAGCTGCAACCAGGTCAGTACTGCACTGTCCTCATGTACTGATCGTTCAGCTGCAACCACGTCAGTACTGCACTGTCCTCATGTACTGACCCTTCAGCTGCAACCAGGTCAGTACTGCACTGTCCTCATGTACTGACCCTTCAGCTGCAACCACGTCAGTACTGCACTGTCCTCATGTACTGACCCTTCAGCTGCAACCACGTCAGTACTGCACTGTCCTCATGTACTGATCCTTCAGCTGCAACCAGGTCAGTACTGCACTGTCCTCATGTACTGACCCTTCAGCTGCAACCAGGTCAGTACTGCACTGTCCTCATGTACTATCCCTTCAGCTGCAACCACGTCAGTACTGCACTGTCCTCATGTACTATCCCTTCAGCTGCAACCACGTCAGTACTGCACTGTCCTCATGTACTGTCCCTTCAGCTGCAACCAGATCAGTACTGCACTGTCCTCATATACGGATCCTTCAGCTGCAACCACGTCAGTACTGCACTGTCCTCATGTACTATCCCTTCAGCTGCAACAAAATCAGTACTGCACTGTCCTCATGTACTATCCCTTCAGCTGCAACAACATCAGTACTGCACTGTCCTCATGTACTGACCCTTCAGCTGCAACCACGTCAATACTGCACTGTCCTCATGTACTGACCCTTCAGCTGCAACCACGTCAGTACTGCACTGTCCTCATGTACTGACCCTTCAGCTGCAACCACGTCAATACTGCACTGTCCTCATGTACTGACCCTTCAGCTGCAACCACGTCAATACTGCACTGTCCTCATGTACTGACCCTTCAGCTGCAACCACGTCAATACTGCACTGTCGTCATGTACTATCCCTTCAGCTGCAACCACGTCAATACTGCACTGTCCTCATGTACTGACCCTTCAGCTGCAACCACGTCAATACTGCACTGTCCTCATGTACTATCCCTTCAGCTGCAACCACGTCAATACTGCACTGTCCTCATGTACTGACCCTTCAGCTGCAACCACGTCAGTACTGCACTGTCCTCATTTACTGACCCTTCAGCTGCAACCACGTCAATACTGCACTGTCCTCATGTACTCACCCTTCAGCTGCAACCACGTCAGTACTGCACTGTCCTCATGTACTGACCCTTCAGCTGCAACCACGTCAGTACTGCACTGTCCTCATGTACTGACCCTTCAGCTGCAACCACGTCAATACTGCACTGTCCTCATGTACTGACCCTTCAGCTGCAACCACGTCAATACTGCACTGTCCTCATGTACTGACCCTTCAGCTGCAACCACGTCAGTACTGCACTGTCCTCATGTACTGACCCTTCAGCTGCAACCACGTCAATACTGCACTGTCCTCATGTACTGACCCTTCAGCTGCAACCACGTCAGTACTGCACTGTCCTCATGTACTGACCCTTCAGCTGCAACCACGTCAGTACTGCACTGTCCTCATTTACTGACCCTTCAGCTGCAACCACGTCAATACTGCACTGTCCTCATGTACTGTCCCTTCAGCTGCAACAACACCAGTACTGCACTGTCCTCATGTACTGACCCTTCAGCTGCAACCACGTCAGTACTGCACTGTCCTCATGTACTGACCCTTCAGCTGCAACCACGTCAGTACTGCACTGTCCTCATGTACTGACCCTTCAGCTGCAACCACGTCAGTACTGCACTGTCCTCATGTACTATCCCTTCAGCTGCAACCACGTCAGTACTGCACTGTCCTCATGTACTGTCCCTTCAGCTGCAACCAGATCAGTACTGCACTGTCCTCATATACGGATCCTTCAGCTGCAACCACGTCAGTACTGCACTGTCCTCATGTACTATCCCTTCAGCTGCAACAAAATCAGTACTGCACTGTCCTCATGTACTATCCCTTCAGCTGCAACAACATCAGTACTGCACTGTCCTCATGTACTGACCCTTCAGCTGCAACCACGTCAATACTGCACTGTCCTCATGTACTGACCCTTCAGCTGCAACCACGTCAGTACTGCACTGTCCTCATGTACTGACCCTTCAGCTGCAACCACGTCAATACTGCACTGTCCTCATGTACTGACCCTTCAGCTGCAACCACGTCAATACTGCACTGTCCTCATGTACTGACCCTTCAGCTGCAACCACGTCAATACTGCACTGTCGTCATGTACTATCCCTTCAGCTGCAACCACGTCAATACTGCACTGTCCTCATGTACTATCCCTTCAGCTGCAACCACGTCAATACTGCACTGTCCTCATGTACTGACCCTTCAGCTGCAACCACGTCAATACTGCACTGTCCTCATGTACTATCCCTTCAGCTGCAACCACGTCAATACTGCACTGTCCTCATGTACTGACCCTTCAGCTGCAACCACGTCAGTACTGCACTGTCCTCATTTACTGACCCTTCAGCTGCAACCACGTCAATACTGCACTGTCCTCATGTACTCACCCTTCAGCTGCAACCACGTCAGTACTGCACTGTCCTCATGTACTGACCCTTCAGCTGCAACCACGTCAGTACTGCACTGTCCTCATGTACTGACCCTTCAGCTGCAACCACGTCAATACTGCACTGTCCTCATGTACTGACCCTTCAGCTGCAACCACGTCAATACTGCACTGTCCTCATGTACTGACCCTTCAGCTGCAACCACGTCAGTACTGCACTGTCCTCATGTACTGACCCTTCAGCTGCAACCACGTCAATACTGCACTGTCCTCATGTACTGACCCTTCAGCTGCAACCACGTCAGTACTGCACTGTCCTCATGTACTGACCCTTCAGCTGCAACCACGTCAGTACTGCACTGTCCTCATTTACTGACCCTTCAGCTGCAACCACGTCAATACTGCACTGTCCTCATGTACTGTCCCTTCAGCTGCAACAACACCAGTACTGCACTGTCCTCATGTACTGACCCTTCAGCTGCAACCACGTCAGTACTGCACTGTCCTCATGTACTGACCCTTCAGCTGCAACCACGTCAGTACTGCACTGTCCTCATGTACTGACCCTTCAGCTGCAAGCAGGTCAGTACTGCACTGTCCTCATGTACTGAACATGTACTGAACCCTGTATTGTACTTTGATTCATCAAATAAATTCATTCATTCCACAATTAATGCCCCATCAAATTTATACCAAGCCGCCATGCAAGCCCCCCCCCCCCCCAACAGAAGAGTTGTATTTTTAACACCTACAGCCAAGTGACAGGCTAGCTGAACATGGTGGCACTTCTGTGTGTGTGTGTGTGCGTTATTGGTGTGTGTGTGTGTTAATGGTGTGTGTGTGTGTGTGTTATAGGTGTGTGTGTGTGTGTGTGTTATGGTGTGTGTGTGTGTGTGTGTGTGTGTGTGTGTGTGTGTGTGTTAGTGGCCATAAAGAGGCTGCATGGGGCCCAATAGAGCCAGTGCAGGATCACAGGGCTAAACATGCCGGGACCACACCTGCATAATGGCTGTATTGTTATTCAGTGGGGCAGACATGCAGCGCTCCCTGCTGGGGGAGCCACCATTACAGGTAGTTGTGAAGTGTCGCTACTCGTTGAGATGAGGCCTTAGTACACAATGAACCACCAAGGGCCACAATGACTTCAAATAGGTCTGGAGGTGAAGGCCCTGTGTATATTGGGAGGGCCGAGGCCCTCCCGTAGTGGACACTGATGGCCACCTTGTGTATTGGGAGGGGGCCCGGCTGTGTATTGATGCTTTGTTGTCCTGGGAGGGTACTGCGAGTCGTAAATGAACAGAGTAATAAGCTGTCTGGGAAGTGTTGTGCCATTACAGAAGACTGGCTGGTTCTGGTGGGACAACCACAGAGTCCTGATGAAACAGCATGGAGACCTTCTGCTTCTGTGTTACGTGGACGAGCATTTACACAATACCGAAGCTTGACAGTTTGGATTGACATGAATTCTGCTGATTTGAGTGAATTCTAGTGTGCTTCTACCCGACAATGTGTTGTCTTGTGGCCTGTTCTCGAACCTTTCTGCTGCAGCATCACGCAGAAAGGTGGAGCGTTGCAGAAATAACGTCACACAGGCTCCCTCTACTGGTCGGTTTCGTTTGGTGCAACACTCATGACGTGTATATGAAATTCTAGATGTCCGAGGGGCTTATATGTATGTGATGGATGAAGAAGACAAACCCTCATCATAGCTCTTTGTTTGTAATCACCACGACATGTGTGTCTGTTAAAGTGAACAACTCGACTTAGTTTTCCTTTTTAACATTTAAAATTAAATGTTAATACACAGGACACCGTTATACCCACGACAGCATCCATTATATACTGGTATAACATCATCATATACTGGTATAATATCATCATATACTGCTATTATATCATCATATACTGGTATTATATCATCATATACTGGTATTATATCATCATATACTGGTATTACATCATCATATACTGGTATAATATCATCATATACTGGTATAATATCATCATATACTGGTATAATATCATCATATACTGGTATAATATCATTATATACTGGTATAATATCATCATATACTCGTATAATATCATTATATATTGGTATAATATCATCATATACTGGTATAATATCATTATATATTGGTATAATATCATAAT
>JAJHIY020001135.1:987500-1062500 GCA_022114975.2 Lampris megalopsis | reverse complement strand
AGTCTGCACGGTGCTGCTGTGTACCTTGGACCAAAGACAAACAGGCTGTCTTCGAGAACCTCTCCTAAACCTCTGAGCCCCTGCTGCAGTACAGAGAAAAGAGGGCTCAACCTGGGACATCTGAGCCATAAGTGCTGTAGAGTTTTCTCATCGTTACAGAAAGAGCAGTGGCTCCCTGCCCTAGGATCAACATGTGCCACATGTCTGTTCATAGCCACAGCCCGATGTACCACCCTCCACTGTAGATCCGCAGTGTGTTTCTCTATGGGGGGTTTGTACAGGGACCTCCAGCTGTTCCTGGGGGATGAGCCTGGTGCCAACACACTCAACCACCTTGACTCCTGCACGCCGGCTAGTGATGTTCTGTTGAGAACCTTGACAGTGACTGCATACAAGGCCTTCTGTGATGTACTTAAGGAGTCATGTAGTTCTGGTGTTTTGAAATATAGAATGGCCCCCTTCACTTCCTCCTGCTCCTCCACTGCCGCACAGATTGACAAAGATGGAAAAATAGGCCACATAGCTGGCTGATCCTCTCCACACTCCGCTCGTAGTGCCTCTCTGAAGAAACCAGGAAGTGCACTGATCACTTCCTCCAACAACCTTTCCATCAAATGAAGAGATTCAAAGCCAGTCTCGACTCAAAATGCCAGCCAGTGTCCTCCTGATCTGGCACACACTAACTTCGTAAGTCCAGCTCTTATGAGGGATCTCAGTACACTTAGGGAGCTGAGCATCCTGCAGCGTGTCAGTGGGTTATGGAACAGTGGTTCCTCCCCTACACTACCATAGAGCTGGGAGTAGTCTCTGTTGGGGCATAAGACCGTACCCCAAGCACAGATGACAGATTGATAGAAGGGTGTCGTCATGAACTCCATGCCAGCCAGGTCCAGAAGGAACAAGTGCTTGTCATAGTTCAGGTTCATAACCCTCCAAAGCAACACAGATGCTGTTTCACTCCAAAGTCGCTGGTCATGGTATAAAAGGTGCTGCACAGTTTGAAGGCGAAAAGCCATGATATGACTGTGGAGGTCATTCAGGCCGTGGCCTCCTTCCAGCAATGGTAGGAACAGTACAGCAGACTTGGTCCAGTGAAAGCCTCCCCAAAAGAAGTTCACCTGCGTCTTCTGTGCTTCCCGTATGAGCGTATCCGGAGGTTCTACAACTGTAAAACGGTGCCAGAACATCGAGGCAATCAAGTTGTTAACAATCAAGACTCTCCCCTATAAGACAACTGAGGCTGGATCCAAGTCCATCTAGACAATCGGGCACTGACCTTTTTGATTAAACCCTCCCAGTTTTTGCTCATAAAGCGGTCACTGCCCAGAAAGACACCTAGGCATTTTATCGCTTCTGTATTCCACTGCAGCCCCGCTGGTAATGTCGGCTTTTCTCTGTTGTTCCACTCCCCCAGCAAGAGACCCTCGGATTTTGACCAACTGACTTTTGCAGAGGAAGCTTGTTCGTATAAGGCCAATTTCTGCTTGAGAAATTTTAGATCGTTTTGAGTTGTTATGAAAACCGAGACATCATCAGTGTATGCTGATAAGCTAGCTGCATTGGTGATGTTCCCTGAAAAGGTTAGCCCTGGGAGCCCCTGCCTGAGCTGAAATAAAAGTGGTTCAATGGCCAGGGAGTACAGCATTCCAGACAAGGGACAACCCCGTCTTATACCTCTCTTAACAGAGACAGGTCGGCTGAGTCCACCTCCTACCTTCAACAGAACACTGACTCCGGAATACAACCACTTGACCAATGAATTAATCTATCCCCAAAACCAAAACCTTCAAGTGTTTTAAACAGACAGCAATGATCAGTCCTGTCAAAAGCCTTCTCTTGATCTAAGGAAAGCAGGCTAACATCCAGCTCCTGGAGCTTAGATATGGCAATAATGTCCTGTATCAAAAAAAAGATTATCCTTGATTGTACGGTCAGGAACACAGTATGTCTGGCTGTAATGTACAAACGTATCCATCCACTGAGTCTACTTGAAAGTAATTTTGCAATTATCTCATAGTCAGTACATAACAATGAAACTGGTCTCCAGTTTTTCAGTAGGCCAAGATCTCCCTTTTTTGGTAGCAATGTCAGGACAGCCCTTCTACAACTCAAAGGTAGAGTTCCAGAGTCCTAACAGTATTTAAATACATCGTGTAAATCTCATCCAATTAGAGTCCAGAACGTCTTGTAGAACTCTGAAGGAAGTCCATCAACTCCGGAGGCTTTGCCACAGCTGAGCTGCTGAACCGCCACAGACATCTCGCCAAAGGAGATGGGGGACTCCAGCGAGGTCACCTGTGTTTCACCCAGCTGAGGCAGTCCCTCCAGTATCTCCTCCACACAGCCAGAGTCACCGGTCTCCGTACTGAACAGGCTGCTGTAGAAGTCTATGGCAAACTTCTTCATCTCTGATGGATCAGTTGTAATTGCCCCACTGGGAAGTTTGAGATGCATCATCGCATTGTTCTTTCTCATTTTTCTTTCGAGTTTTAAGAAAAAAGAAGATGGAGCATCTATGTCTTTGATGGTGGCGATTCGAGTTCTGATTAAAGCACCCTTTTGTTGTGGTCCAGTCTACCGGCAGGGTTCAATCAGCGCGCTCGTTGAGAGCGCAACTACGCACCAGAGGCTCACTGGAAATCAGCGCACCTGAAGCCAATCTGCAGCCAGCTATAAGAGAGGACGCTGACGTGCAGTCGGTGCCAGATTGTGCCATCTAGTAGGGTAGTTACCCAGTAGATCGCTAGACTCTTTGGCTGTGGTTTCTCCTGCAATTTCTGCGTTGTGATTCCTGAGTCTAATTCTGTGTCTCTCTCCCCCGTCCTCCCAGAACCCCCGGTGCTTCTCGGGCTCCGTCTTCCTCGCGTCCCTTGTGTTCCCACGCTGCCTCCCGCAGAACCCCTACTCCTGGACTTGCGCATCATCAGCACGCACACGCACAAACACTCTCCAGTCATTTACATTCCTGCACACACTCACCACACTCGCCCTGCACACAGACACATAGTCTTTTACACAGCCCACATCCAGGACTCTAGTTGCACCATACACATGCCGCATTTCCCTTTCCTGAATAGAAATAAACGTGCCTACGGGCTTGACGCTGCCGGACCCCTGCACTGGTTCCTTTCCGACGCCCAACACCTTTGCTCTCTCATGTAGGAACCTACCTAAAGCCTTCCTCCTACTTTCCCAGGTGCTGCTGTTGCCATCATATCCAGTAATTACTTCGTCTTCCAGCATCTTAATTTCTCTCTCTAATTCGTCAAGACAGAATGTTTTTCCATACGGAGAGTGTGTTGTTTGTATTGCTGACATAAAATCCCAATTTGTGTTTTCCCTAACTCCCACCATCGAGCTAAGCTTTCAAAATCTTTCTTCCTCAGCCTCCAGAAGTCAGAGAAGAACTGACAGAAGGCTTTGTCCTGCGTTAGCTGCACATCGAAGTGCCAGTGGGAACAGTGTCAAAACTGAACTCGTAAGGAAACATCTGCCACTACTAAATGGTGATCTGAAAATCCCACAGGTGATATCGTGGACTTAATCAACCTGCTGCTGTATGTTTGATTGAGGTAAATCCTGTCCAACCTGGCTGCCCTCACACTACCCTCGGCAGCTTTTACCCATGTGTACTGCCTAACTGTTGGATTAAGTGTCCTCCAAACATCCGTAAGGTCGTTTTCTGCGACCACAGTGGACAGAAAAGAAGCTGAGGGTGGATGGGGCTCTTCTGAGTTTCTGTCAACTGTAGGGTGTGTAGTGCAATTCCAGTCTCCTCCCACCACTATGATTGAGCCACTATTAAATTGTTTAAGTTTACCTCTGTTTGCTAAACAATCTCAAGCGATCAGTGCCTGTATTATAAGCATACACATTTATAAACACAAAGGGTATTTCTCGGATTGTTGCCTGAACTGCCTGGATCCTGCCCTGCTCCACTTCACATGTCAAAACATTTGTCAAAAGGAGGCGCTGCGAGAAGAGAACAGCTACACCTGCACTAAAGTTGGTACCATGGCTCAAAAAAGCCTGGCCTGCCCAACTCATTCCCCACTCTATCTCGTTGTCTGCAGAGCTGTGGGTTTCCTGTAGGGGGAGCACATCTATGTTCTTAGCTCTAATCAGCTCAGCTACCACACCTCGCTTAACTCTACCCCGTCCTCCATTCATATTTAGACTCCCTACTCGCAAACTGTCCATTAAAAGAAGAGAGAAAAGGAAGGATGAGACAGTGAAACCTTTCCAAGAGAGAAAAAACACCTTTTTGTGTATCACCTATATTTCAATTTTGAACATTTAAAGAAACCTTTCCTCGCTTTTCTTTCTGAGTTTCGTCAGAATCTTCTTTAGACGAAACCTCTTCTGCTTACTGAGCTCTTCATATCCAGCCGTCTTTCTAATCTTCATAACAGAGTTAACAAACCTGTCCACATCTGGGAAGACATCTGACACTTCCACAGACTGTCTGCCACGAGTTTCATCAAGGAAATCATTAATCTCTTTCAGTGAGTATGACTGCTGATCACCTTGTGACACAATATCAGCAAACTGAGATAGGCCATCATCCTCTAACATGTCCTCATCTGTATTTCCAGCGTTTTCACAGGGTGACTCACCTGTTGCAGAGACCTGACTCTCAGCCTCGGCTGGGTGACTGTCTCTCACTGGTTCTGTCTGTCCTCTGTCTCTGCATACATCCGCATCCTGTGCTTCAGTACCAATCAGATTACCGTCATTTACAGTATTGCTGTCCTGCTCAGTTGTGACACTTCCCTCCATACCAGGTTGCGGATCACCGGTTGCGGTATCTCCCGCCGCCTGCTGCGCTGTTTGCGGGCTACTGTTGCAAGTGTAGGTGCATATAAATAACAGACAGAGTCGGGCTGTGTCGCTTAGTAACATGTATTCACCGGCTGTGCCCCTAACGCAACTGAGGCATGTTACACAGGGCAAGTATACATCAATCAGTGCCCCCAGGGGGAGCTGTTGGCTGCATAACATTACCCTACAACATCTCCCTTCCTTTCATAGAATACAATACTAAGTAATATAATGGATAGTATTAGCCATTAGAACATTAGTGCTCATATCCCAATATTAAATAGTGCAATGGAAATAGTGCATCAAGAAGGAACAGCAAGTCAATATCAACCAAAACCTCTGCAGAACAATAACGACAAAATGGCAGCATCAGAACATCCACAAGACCACTGAATAAGAACATTAGAAGTGAACACACAGTGTATGACCTAGAGGTCAAGTCTTTCTGGAGGCTTAATCTGCCTCCCGGTCCGGGAGAAGGCCCGGCCCTGTAACTCACGGCATGGTGTGGTCACAGCCTGTGGGGGAGATGGCGGCGACCTCGGGGCTGACGACCTTGGAGACATTACAGGGCTGCTGACGACTTCCTCCATGCTGCCCCCGCCCACATGGCCCCCTTCAGCTGCACACGAGCCCACAGGCTGCTCCGGTGGCCGTTCTGTGTGGGCTGACGGCTGTGGAGGGGCAACCTCCGCTGGTCGGAGATCAACCCTGTTGCGACGGTACGTGGTTCCCTCCACGTTGACGAGATAGGACCGCGGTCCCACCTGCTGCAGGCATACTCCTCTCCTCCATCGGCCCGTCCTGTCACCCGGGATTGGTTTCATCCTGACAGGCTGGCCGACGTTTAGCTCTGGCAGATCCCTCGCAGTTCTGTCATATGTCAGCTTCGCTGCCTGATGCTTCACCCTCAGCTTGTCTGTGACCCCAGTGATGACCTGAGGTGCTAGCAGCTGGTCGGCCACAGGGAGAAGAGTTCTCAGCCTCCGTGACATCAGCCGTTGTGCTGGGCTGCAGCGCATGTCCTCAGTGGGCGTGTTTCTCCAGTGTAGAAAAGCCTTCCAGGGGTCCTCGTCGGCCCGGTCGGCTTTTCTGAATAGGCCTTTCACAATCTTCACTGCAGACTCTGCTTTGCCGTTAGCTTTTGGGTGTCTCGGGGAGGACATGACATGTTCGAAGCCCCACTCCCTCGCAAACGCCCGAAACTCTCCACAATCCAACTGACCTCCGCAGTCGGAAATGACCCGGTCAGGGATACCGTACCGTGCAAACTGCGCCTTGCACCTTCGGATGGTCGTTTCTGCCGACAGGTCTGGGAGTAGATCAATCTCCCAGAAGTCTGAATAGTGATCCACCATGAGCAGGAAGTCCTGCCTTGCATAGCTGAACAAGTCCATGCTCACCAGCTGCCAGGGACGTGTGGGGAGCAGATGTGACATCATAGTCTCTTTCTGTTGCTCGTGTGCATACTCGTTACACACTGAGCACTGCTGCACATAGTCTTTGATTTCCCCCTGCATATTTGGCCAGTACAGAGTATCCCGGGCCTGTCTATAACAAGCCTCACCCCCCACGTGGTTGTAGTGGATCCGTTTCAGCATCTCAGGACGCATAGCTTTCGGAATGATGACACGCTGGCTCCTAAAAAGCACACCGTCCTGTGGGCTTATTTCATCTCTGATGGCCCAGTATTCTCTGACGGCTATGGGGCTCTCCTCTTTGTGTTCTGGCCATCCCTCCAGCACGACCGACTTGAGTGTTTGAAGACACACATCCTCCTCTGTGTGTTTTCGAATCTGTGCGAGGCGTTGGCTGGTGACGTTTAGATAGTCTGCCTGCTGAATGGCTGCCGTGTCGTACTGCACCTGTTGCATGCTGCAGACCATTTCACGTCTGTACTGAGTGTCCGTTCTCTGTGGCGGGGTGGTGGCTCTGCTGAGCGTGTCACTGATGTACATTTCAGGGCCTGGCTTGTACATCACCGTGAGGCAGTAGTTCTCAAGTGTGAGGAGCATGCTTTGAAGGCGCTTTGGTGCACTGAGAAGGGGCTTAGTGAAGATTGACACCAGCGGGCGGTGGTCGGTCTCTGCAGTCACATCACCCCTCCCATATAGGTAGTAGTGGAAGCGTTGACAAGCGAATACGATGCTCAGGCACTCCTTCTCAACCTGTGCATAGTTTTGCTCCGTCTGGTTCAGCGCCCGGGAGGCGAACGCAACCGGCTGTCCCCCCTGAAGCAGGCAGCAGCCCAAACCGGTCTGACTGGAGTCGCTCTGTATGGTGACTGGCTTGCTGACATCATAGTAACGTAGTACTGGCACCGCCGTGACCAGCGTCTTGATTTCTTTCATAGCAGCATCATGTTTGGGCAACCAGTGCCACAGCACACCTTTGTCCAGCAACCTTCTCAGCGGTTCACACACCTCTGACAAGCCGGGCATGAACCTCGATAAATAGTTAACGAAGCCGACACACTGCTGAACGCCTTTTGCATCCGTGGGGTTCGGCATGTCCAGGACTGCCCTGACCTTCTCGGGATCAGCTTTGAGGCCCTCCACCGACAGTATGTGGCCGTGGAAGCGGACCTCCCTCACACGAAACTGTAGCTTTTTCATGCTCAGCCTCAGCTTCACTTCCCTGCATCTGTCCATCAGAGCAATGAGGTTTGCGACGTGGTTGCGAACGGCCTCCTCCTCCGTGTCCCCACAGCCGACTATGAGGATGTCATCGGCTATGGGCTCGATTCCTTTCAAACCGGCCAGCAGCTCATGTTGTTTCCTCTGGTACAGCTCTGGTGCGACTGACACGCCAAAAGGGAGCTTCAGCCATCGCTTTCTACCCCACGGCGTCCAGAACGTTGTCATCAGGCTGCTCTCCTCATCCAGGCGACACTGCAAGAATGCGTCGCGCGCATCCTCCAGGGTGAAGATACGTGCCTTAGGCAGCTTGTACAGCACGTCATCTAAAGTGGGCATGAGGTCATGGGACCTTTTCAGGGCTCGGTTAAGTGGCTTGGGGTCGATGCAAAGCCTCAATTTGTCCGGCTTCTTCACTATGACCAGATTGCTAATCCAGTCTGTGGGCTGAGTGACTGTGGTTAAGTGTCCATCCTTTTCATATTGGTCCAGCTGCGCCTTAACAGCTGCCTTGAGGGCCACCGGGACATTTCTTGGTGCGCACTGGACAGGGGCCACAGTGCTATCCAACTCGAAGTGAACATCACCCGGCAGCGACTCGACTGGGCTGGTGAACACGTCATTGTAAGTGTTAATGAGACAGCCTTTGGTTAGCTCACCTGTCTTGCAGTGCTCCACTTTATTCAGCTCTTCGGGAATGGTGAAGCGTATCAAGCCAAGTCTCTCGCATGTCTCCCCTGAAAGCAAGGGCTTCTGGCTGGTGCGCACGACCTCAAAGTCCAGTCTGTGCGTCTTGCCCCTGATGACACACTGTGTGCTGTACACGCCCATTGAGCTCATCCACTCACTGTTGTAGAGTCTCAGCCTGGTGAGACTTTTCTGAAGAGGCACTCTAGGCGCCAGTCTCATCTTGTCTTTCAAGCTCATCACGTTGCAGGTGGCTCCAGAGTCAAGCTGGCACCTCTGGACCCCTCTGTGCAGTGGCAGCTTTACAAACCACTTCTTCCCTTGAGTGTTCACAGCCCCCACGCTCTCAGCCGTGTACACATCCCTCTCATCGCGGTCGCTGTCCTCCGGGTCCCCTAGCGGCGGGTCATCCACAGCGTTCAACTGACGTGCTTGCTGGCCTCTTTTCATGCATACTTTGGCAAAGTGATTAGCAGTGCCACACAAGCGACATGACTTTCCAAATGCGGGGCACAGGTCTCGCCCCCGTCTGTGCGGTGTGCCACAGTACTTGCATTCACCTGTGCCTCTCTGTGGCTGTGCAGATGTGTTGGTGGGCTCGGATGGCCTGCTGGTAGGTCTCCGTCCTGGTCGCTGTCCATGTGCTACATCGATGCTCTCCGCAGTCACAGAGCTGCTAAGTGACATGGATTTTAACTTATTGTCCAACACCTCCGCTGCACGGCAAATGTCAATAGCTCCCTCCAACTTAAGCTCCTTTTCTCTTAGCATGCGTCGTCTGGCGCCCTCATCAGCTGTTCCAAGAACAAGCCTGTCCCTTATAAGCTCGTCTCTTATAGCTCCATATTCACATGTGGCAGCCTTTTCTCTCAGTCTTGTGACAAAAGCATCCACAGGTTCTCCTTCCTCTTGTTTAAGGTTGCCAAAAACATACCTCTCAAAGATGACGTTTTTGGTAGGTGTGAAGTATTCCCCCAGTTTGTTGAGTATCGCTCCCGCGTCTTTCTGCTCTTCCGCTGCGAGTCCCAGGTTGTGCACGTAAACATGGAGGCTTCCTTCCCCATTAGCCTCCGGAGCATCGCTGCCTGCACCGGCTTCTCTGCCTTGCCGATCCCGGTCGCAAGCACATAATCCTCAAACTCTGATGGAAAGCTAGCCCCGTTGCTGTGAAGATCCCCAGTCATCTTCATGGGCTCCGGCGGCGGAATATTGGAAGCCATCGGCTTGGCGCGATGCTAATGCTAGCAGGCTAACTGAAACTTCTAGCTACGCTTAATAAAAAAATAAACGCACACTGTTCAAGCAACAGGCAACGTAAGACTCACGTTGGGTTCCAATACAGCTTCTGACACCATGTTGCAGGTGTAGGTGCATATAAATAACAGACAGAGTCGGGCTGTGTCGCTTAGTAACATGTATTCACCGGCTGTGCCCATAACGCAACTGAGGCATGTTACACAGGGCAAGTATACATCAATCAGTGCCCCCAGGGGGCGCTGTTGGCTGCATAACATTACCCTACAACAGCTACCGCCCTCAGCGGCGCCTCCTGGCTGTGGCTCGCCTGTACTGCTGCCCGCTGTGGGCTCCCTGTGCAGGCAGGATGAACGTTTGTGGCCGACATCGCCGCACTCAAAACATTTCATGCTGCCAGAACTCGCGTACAAAGTGTAGAAGCCGCGTTCGTATTTGACTTTAAATGACACTTGCAGATGTTCTGAGGGATCATTTAAATACATGAAAGCCTGTCTCCGCAGGGAGGTAACATGCTGCAGTCTGGCGTCGCCACAACCCAGACGAACTGTGCTGAACCCGCCAGCAAACTTTCCGAAACGACTCAGTTCTCTTTCAGTGGGCTCGTTCAGGATAAACGGTAATGCCGCGTTCACACCGAAAGACACAAAATACTTCGCGTCGCTCTACTCGCGCGATGTCGCACATACTTTTATTTTGTCGCGCCACAAAAACACTCGCGCCACAGAGGGAAAAAGGAGGAGGGGCTTGTAATATATTCCCTATATTATCTGGATGTATCTTCTACTGCTAATATATCCATAACAGTGATTTGAGCCAGAGACCAATTTCCAACTTCTGGTCCTCTTTATTGTAACTCTCCGACTGTCGCAGCAGTCAACCTCCGGGGTATATGAGAGCCTAGCTTAACCACCACTAGGTAGCGCTGTTGGTCTACTACACTCCTCCCCCTTAAACTATGAAGTTCCCCTAATATATTATCACTCTAAAACACGCTGATAAGGCAAATTACTTTCAACATCTTTTACTTAGTCATTACTGGTTACACAACCCACTTCGACCCACATTTGCCCATTTACATATCAGTCTCAGGAACTCTTTTTCACATTTTTTTCTGAACAGGAGTTGAACAATTTAGTCTCTCAGGACTCTTTTATTCAGGAACTCGCTGATCTTACAGAGACAGTCGTTTTGGAGGTGCCCTCTCTCTCTGAGGGTACCGGCGCTCAACCACCTCAGGGGAAGTGGATGCTCGGTGAGGAGGCGACACGACCTTGCCCACCGAACCTCGTAAGGGTGTTGCAAGCTTCTCCGGAGCCTGCATCCTTGGAACGGGTGTATCTTCAGGTGAGTACGGGCTAGCACCTACGGCTCCAGGTGTGCCTTTCCCCCCCAAATCCGCAACTGCAGGTTAGGTGTTGCTGATACCCATCTGGTCATCCTGAAACTGAAATGCCTCAGGAGGACTGGAGGGTCGGTCGAACAGCAGATGGTCAATGTGGACTGAACGTCGGTTCACTCCATTCCACACCAGGTAGGTGACTGGTCCGAGTCTCTTTTCCACTGTCCCTTTCGTCCACCTCTCCTTTCCTCCACGGAAGTTTCGGATCAGTACTGAGTCCCCCTCTGACAGATGTCTCAGCTTCGAGGCGGGTTGGTCATGATAGTCCTTCTGCTTTTGTTGTTTGGCCCCCACCACTCGAGCGAGGTCTGGCTTCAGCAGGCTGAACCTGGTCCTAGGCTGACGTTTGAGGAACAGTTCTGCTGGTGTGCAACCTGTAACGCTGTGTGATGTGGTCCTGTATGACAACAGGAAGTTGGCGAGCCTGTGTTTCACTGTAATAGTGACGTTTTGTTTCTTCTCATCGAACAGCTGTTTCAGAGGTGAAGCTTTCACCGTCTGGACTGCTCTCTCTGCGGCACCATTAGAAGCAGGATGGTAAGCTGGCACCAAGGTCTGCTTAATGCCGTTGCTTTTCAGGAATGTTTTGTACTCCAACGAGGTGAATTGTGGACCGTTGTCCGAGACGATCTCCTCAGGAAGACCGTAGGACGAAAAGATGCTCCGCAGCACTTCGATCGTTTTGGCGGCGGTAGTTGTTGCCATAGGGATCACCTCAAGCCATTTTGAATGACTGTCTACTAAACACTAGGAAGTGTTGCTGATCCTTCTCTGCAAAGTCAATATGTAGCCTCTGCCACACTCTCGTAGGCCACTGCCAGCAGTGTAGTGGTGCTACTGCAGGTAGTTTCCTCACACTCTGACAAGCATCACATTGCTGCACTGCACGTTCGATATCACTGTCCAACTGAGGCCACCATAAATAGCCCCTCGCCAAACTTTTCATCCTGCACCCTCCGGGGTGCCCTTGGTGTAGGTCGTACAGTAGTCGTTCTCTGTGTGCTGGTGGGATGATAATTCGAATTCTCCACAGAATGCATCCTTGTTCCACAGACAGTTCATTCCTTCGTTTGAAGTACGGTTTCAGTGTGTCATCGTTGATGTAACTCGGCCATCCAGACCGGGTCAGTTCCAGTACCTTGCATAGGACTGGTTCCTTGAGAGTGCTCTGTGCAATCTCTGTAGCCTGCACGGGTAGCTCATCTACTAATGAGAAATAGAAGATGCTGTTCTCCTCCGCTGTGTTGTCCTTTTCTTTCCCCGGCAGTCTAGATAACGCATCCGCATTTGCGTTGTCCGCTGACGTTCTGTACTTTATACTGTAGTCATAAGCCATAAGCCTCAGTGCCCATCTCTGCATACGCAAAGCGGCTAGTGTAGGGATATCTGACTTGGGTCCTAAGATGGCAAGGAGGGGTTTGTGGTCAGTTATTAAACTGAATTTGCGGCCATAGAGATATTTATGAAATTTGGTCACGCCAAATATTATGGCCAACGCCTCCTTCTCTATCTGACTATATTTACTCTCTGCCTCTGTCAACGTACGTGACGCAAAGGCGATTGGTTTCTCGTCCCCATTTTCCATTATGTGCGACATTACCGCACCTATCCCATAAGGGGATGCGTCACAAGCTAATCTCAGTGGTTTCTGCGTGTCGTAGTGTACTACTACTGAGCTTTTCACTAACCGTTCTTTGGTAGCCTTGAATGCTGCTGCACTCTCTGGTGTCCATTTCCATTCGACTTCCTTCTTCAGGAGTTGGTGTAGTGGCTGCAATACGGTCGACAGATCTTTCATGAAACGGCCATAATAGTTTAACAGTCCTAGGAATGACCGTAGCTCTGTGACGTTTGTGGGCTGGGGTGCATTTACGATGGCGGCAACCTTTGTCTCAGTGGGGTGAAGTCCCTCTTTATCTATCAGATGCCCCAGGTACTCTACTTTCTCCTGCATGAAGTCACATTTTGCTCTTTTCACTCTTCGTCTCAAAACTTCATCTAGGTTCCTCAGGTGCTCCTCTCTTGTTCTGCCTGTGACTAGTATGTCATCGAGGAAGCAGGTCACATGCTCTAAGCCTTGTAGTATCTGGTCCATCACATTCTGGAACATAGAAGGTGCACTCGACACTCCATATGAAAGTCTGTGATAAACATACAGTCCTTTGTGGGTATTTATTGTTAAATACTTCTCTGAGTCCTTCTCTAACTCAGGCTGTTGGTAGGCATGTGAGAGATCTAATTTGCTAAAGAGTGCTCCCGGCCAGTGTGGCGAAGAGATCCTCGGCGTTCGGTAGTGGATAGGTCTCCTCTTCCACACTCTGATTAACCGTGACTTTATAGTCTACACAGATACGAATTGACTTGTCTGATTTGGGTACAACTACTATCGGGGCAGCCCACTGACTATGGTCTATCTTTGAGATAATACCAGCTTTTTCCAGCCTATCTAGCTCTTTTTCAACTGCGTCTTTTAGTGCGTATGGCACTGGTCTTGCCTTCCTGAAGACAGGTTTTGTATCTGGCTTCACTTTGATATTTGCCTTAAATTCACGAACAGTGCCAGGCTCCTCAGCAAATACTGCTTTGTGTCTCTGTAACACTGCCTCTACATCTGTGTTATCACTGCCCCCTGCTAGTGTAACTGAGAATGTGCTTGCCCAGTCTAGTTTAAAATTGGCCAGCCAGTTACGGCCAAGGAGGGCTGGTCTGTCACCTTTCACAATCACAAGAGGTAAATCTCCACTCGGGTTGTCATATTTCGCATTGACAGTCACTTGGCCCATCAAGGGAATGTTCTCACCGGAAAAGGTTGACAGACGCACTTTACTTTCTTTCAGTGGCAGGTGTGAGAGATGTTCCTTGTACACTATCTCAGATACCAGGGTTACGGCAGCTCCTGTGTCAAGCTGCATGTCTACAGGGTTTCCTTCTAACTTAATATTGACCTTAATGTCCTTTTTTCCATTACCAACTGTATTCGTGGAGTACACTGTATTCATCGGATACGCACCAAACAGTTCATCCTCATTTCCATCTCTCTCACTTGGACTGTGGTCTTCAGCCACATACTGTGCATGTCCCTGTCTATTTTTAGTTTTACACATTCTTGCTATGTGCCCTACCTTGGAACACTTGTGGCATGTCTCGGTTTTATACCTACATACTTGAGCTGCATGGTTGTTACCTCCACATCGGTAACAGGGTTGGTGCGTTTCTGTTCTCTGTGGTCTAGAGTTATCACTGGTAGGTTGCTTGCTTTTCCACTCGCTGGTGGACGACTTGCTTCTCCACGCACCCTTGCTTGTTCTCTTCTTGTCTATCTTATTCACAGTTGCAGCTCCGCTTGGTTTGCTGGCAAACTCCAACGTATTCTTTGATGCCATTTCCATAGATAAGGCCAGCTCACATGCTTTTGCAAAAGTCAGATTGTGTTCTGCGAGCAACTTTCTCTGAATAGCCTCCACCTTTAAACCACTAACAAATCGGTCTCTCAGTGCTTCATTTAAATGCTGACCGAATTCACAATGTGTGGACAGGTGCTTTAAAGCAACCACATAATCAGACACTAACTCATTTTCTAGTTGGTTTCTTTTCTGAAATCTAAAACGTTCAGCTATGATTAGTGGCTTGGGTTTATAATGGGATGCTAGTTTCCCGCTCAGTACTGCATACGTGAGGCTACTCGGTTTTTCTGGTATGCAGAGATTCTTTAGTAGGCCATAGGCTTCTGCGCCTATCACAGACAGGAAAACATTGGCCTTTTTACCGTCCTCCACTTCATTAACGATCATCCATTGCTCCAATCTTTCAAGGTACGACTCGAAGTCCTCTTTACCTTCCTTGTATTCAGCAATATTGCCGATGAAATGCGCCATGCTTGTGCTTGGCTTGGCTAGCTAGTCTTCTCTTGCTAGCTGGCTGTAAGCTAGCTTGTAGCGTCACGTTGCTTCGTCCGCTTTTATTAACTACCGGGATTACCTTCTCACATTAAAGGTATCCCATCCTCGTCGCCACTGTAATATATTCTCTGTATTATCTGGAGGTATCTTATACTGCTAATATATCCATAACAGTGATTTGAGCCGGAGACCAATTTCCAACGTCTGGTCCTCTTTATTGTAACTCTCCGACTGTCGCAGCAGTCAACATCCGGGGTATATGAGAGCCTAGCTTAACCACCACTAGGTAGCGCTGTTGGTCTACTACAGGGCTAATGTTATATATACCAACAACGTCTTTCCGCCATTTGTGTCCGTCATTAACCATTGCCGGTAAACTGCGAATTGCTGCTCTGTCTGAGTTGTTGAGAAGGTCCCTCAGGAGAACCAAACGCCGTCGTGTGCGGGTTCATGAGACGATCAGGAGACGCCGAGAGCTCGGGGAATTTCACCGCCTCGTTTCTCTCGTTTTTTTCGAATGAACAAGCGGGAATCGTGACGTCCTTCGACTCTCGACACTGATTGGCTTTCGCGCACAGCGTCGGCGCGAAGATGTCGCTGTAGTTGAAATATTTCAGCTGCAAAATCGCCGCGAGCGATTGTCGCTCCGCGTCATCGCGTCGCTCCTACAGCGCGAATCGCGTCGCCCGGAGCGACAGAGCGACTTGTCGCCCCTCGTCGCGCGTCTGCATTGACTTTGTATGTAATCTGGTCGCGTGAAACTATTTTGTGTCTTTCGGTGTGAACACGGCTTAACACGTGTCGAAGGCACAAACATTAGAGAGACGGCTACAAACAGATCGTCCAGCACCAGGCCTCTCTCAAACAACAGGTGGACTAAACGCTCCTCTCAGAGAAATGCCACCACGGCTTTATTCATCCGAGAGCCGTAGGCTGGGTTGGGGCAGATTACTTTGAAATGTAGTCAGTTACTGAATACAAATTACATGGCAATTTTTAATCAGTAACGTAATCCATTGGATTACAAAAATAATCTGATCTAATCTGAATACTTCTGGATTACTTTTGGATTTCTTCAAAATCAAACATTGAAATTATTGCTCTGTATACTTAAAAAAATGGATACAACCACAACATGTTGAGTTCCACAAATTTACTCTTTAAATCTCTAATCAAAAACATTTTCAATGCAAATAAAATGCATTTACCATATTCAGCATTTACAAAACAAACAAAAAAAGGCATTTCTTGTAACTCTTGTTACAAGACTTGTGCAAGAGGAGCTCTTACTCAAAAATCTTTCTTCCATTTTAAATGTAAATAAAAAGGGATGAATACTCCATTATCATTATCTATAAATTAATGAAACTGAAGACAAGGGAAATATTATTCACAAATTGTTCAATCCTTGCTTGTTTCTCTTCTGGCTCTCCATGAGTTGATCTGCTAGGTCCTGAAGTCTCTGTGTCAGCCCTCTGTGTGCTCTTCACAAATTTCCCAGCATGTTTTCTCTGAAAATGCATGGAAGGGAAAAAAATTAAACAAAAATACAAGTTTCACTTCAAAGTTATTTTCATTGTTTGATCAGAAATCATTAGAAATAATATGCTTTATCCTGTTACTTTTTAAATAATTGAAAATTTGTTCATAAATTAGGCTACTTCTAACAGGTAGGCAATTACCCTTATATTAAAACTCATAGAAGTTAGATAAGACATTTCACTGGCATCAGTTAGGGTTGGGGCACATTTTATCATTCAGTAACTGAGTAGCTGTGACTGACATTCAAACTATCGTTGAGTCAAATCATCGGATGGCATTACTGTTACAGCTGAGTAGGCTGTTCAGAAGACGCTTTTGTCCCAAGCAACTTACAAAACATAAAGAAGAGATGCACTGACAGTTTAGGTGATCTTCACAGCGTGCTGTATAGGCTAAAGTTTCATCATTTTCTAAACTCAACTTGTCATATGTTCAGTGTAGCTAGCCAGCTAGTTAGCCAACTACAGTGGAAATGAGTGATCAAGAGCATCAACATTCTGTTTCGACAGGAAAACGACTGAACATTGCACACAGTACAGCAGACTACAGCTAGCAGAAGGAGTGCTCAGACTCCATACAATCGTATTGGGTAACACTATGCATGGAACCATCAATATTTTCAAAATCCAATATCCGTACTTTTTCGTATTTACTCGGTATTATATGTTACCTAATGAGCTAAGGCATAACTACCATTACCAGTACTGATGTGGCAGACGCAAATGTGCTTATGAGCACTGAAATAGTTTTAAACAACATTCTTTATCAAAAAGCAAAACCCATCTTTTTACTAACCTTAGCTAAGTGAGAGGGAAACTTACCTTGAGGTGTTTCTTCAGGTTTGAAGTTGATGTCTTTACTGATGACAGCACCTGTATTTTAGGTTTGCACGAATTGCAGTTGACGTAATTGTTGTTGTGCACATTTTTTAACTGAAAGTGATGGCGATGTTGCCAGGAATAGAATGCTAATTTTGGTACTGATGGACCCTTGCTGCTTGCATCTTCCATCTTGACTCAGCGTGTGAACGCAATGGTTCTGCCAGTTGCATACAAGAAAGAAGCCAGGCCATTGGTTGAGTAGTGACCTCTAGTGGGTATACAGACAGAGCTGCTTGGATTCCCTCCACATGTATGTCGCGCCTTTTCATGAGTCAATAGCATTGGTTATTACATATATTTTTTTAAAAATTCGTGATTTTAAAATTGCCACATTTTAAAGATGTAATCAAAATGTAATCAAGTTATCCTTGACAATGTAACTATAATCCAATTACATATTTTTTCAAGTGTAATCTGGTCTGATTATAGTTACTTATTTTTGTAATCTGATTACGTAATCCAGATTATATGTAATCCGTTACTACCCAACCCTGGCCGTTAGGTGATGTTCTCATAACCGATCTATTCAACAGTGTACCGTGAGTCAACCACTACTCTAACCCCGTGTCTGATAGACAGGGTAGGTGAGCCCTCACCAGGGAGGGACGCCATATTGCACACCACCAAACTCCGACCAGCGACTCCAGTCACTTTCCAACAACCAGCTACTACTACTTTCGGCTGCTCCTGTTAGGGGTCGCTACAGCAGATCATCCGTTTCCATGTCTTCCTGTCCTCTGCATCTTCATCTGTCACACCAGCCACCTGCATGTCCTCCCTCACCACATCCATAAACCTCCTCTTTGGCCTTCCTCTTCTCCTCTTCCCTGGCAGCTCCATATTCAGCATCCTTCTCCCAGTATACCCAGCATCTCTCCTCCACACATGTCCAAACCATCTCCATCTTGCCTCTCTTGCTTTGTCTCCAAACCGTCCAACCTGAGCGGTCCCTCTAATATACTCGTTCCTAATCCTGTCCTTCTTCGTCACTCCCAGCGAAAATCTTAGCATCCTCAACTCTGCCACCTCCAGCTCCGCCTCCTGTCTTTCCGTCGGTGCCACTGTCTCCAAACCATATAACATAGCTGGTCTCACTACCATCTTCTACCAATTCTTCTTTTTCATCCATCTCACACCCAACTTGTGGGGCATATGCGCTGATAACATTCAGCAATACACCTTCGATTTCCAGCTTCATCCTCATCACTCTGTGTGACACTCTCTTCACCTCCAGCACACTCTTCACATACTCTTCCAAAGCAGTGGAAACCTAGTGAATTAAGCCAAAAAACATACTCAAGCTCATTCAACACCCTCACTCACACTGACGTACCCAACCTTCCCGCATGCAGTGCAGAGAGAGAGAGAGAGAGAGAGAGAGAGAGAGAGAGAGAGAGAGCAGATGGTGATGAGAGCGAGGAAGAGGACATAAGATGGATGAAGGACAAACAGGGTTGAGCTCACAGAAAGAAAAACAGGTAGGGTTTTGCCAGAATGGGATGGCCAATTTAGAAAAGCCTACAGTAGGGGTGCCCAACTCCAGTCCTCGAGGCCGCAGTGTCTGCGGGTATTTGTTCCAACCGTGCACTAAGCCACCTGATTGAACTGATTAGCTCATCTCTTAGACCAAGGAGGGAAAAGAATTAGTTAAATCTGGTGGTATAGTGCATGGCTGCAATAAATACCTGCAGACACTGCGGCCCTCGAGGCCTTGAGTTGGGCACCCCTGGCGTACAGTATGAATGTGAGTAATGTAGGTACAGTGAGAACGTGAGTAATGTAGGTACCGTATGAATGTGAGTAATGAGGTACAATATGAACGTGACTAATGTAGGTACAATATGAGCGTGAGAGCTGTAGGTACAGTGTGAACTTGAGTAATGTAGGTACAGTATGAATGTGAGTAATGTAGGTTCAGTATGAATGTGAGTAATGCAGGTACAGTGTTAATATGAGTAATATAGGTGCAGTATGAATGTGAGTACTGTAGGTACAGTGTGAACGTGAGTAATGTAGGTACAGTATGAATGTGAGTAATGCAGCTTCAGTATGAATGTGAGTAATGCAGGTACAGTTTTAATATGAGTAATATAGGTGCAGTATGAATGTGAGTACTGTAGGTACAGTGAGAACGTGATTAATGTAGGTACCGTATGAATGTGAGTAATGAGGTACAATATGAATGTGACTAATGTAGGTACAATATGAGCGTGAGAGCTGTAGGTACAGTGTGAACGTGAGTAATGTAGGTACAGTATGAATGTGAGTAATGTAGGTTCAGTATGAGTGTGAGTAATGCAGGTACAGTTTTGATATGAGTAATATAGGTGCAGTATGAATGTGAGTACTGTAGGTACAGTGTGAACGTGAGTAATGTAGGTACATTATGAATGTGAGTAATGTAGATTCAGTATGAATGTGAGTAATGCAGGTACAGTTTTAATATGAGTAATATAGGTGCAGTATGAATGTGAGTACTGTAGGTACAGTGAGAACGTGATTAATGTAGGTACCGTATGAATGTGAGTAATGAGGTACAATATGAATGTGACTAATGTAGGTACAATATGAGCGTGAGAGCTGTAGGTACAGTGTGAACGTGAGTAATGTAGGTACAGTATGAATGTGAGTAATGTAGATTCAGTATGAATGTGAGTAATGCAGGTACAGTTTTAATATGAGTAATATAGGTGCAGTATGAATGTGAGTACTGCAGGTACAGTGTGAACGTGAGTAATGTAGGTACAGTATGAATGTGAGTACTGCAGGTACAGTTTTAATATGAGTAATATAGGTGCAGTATGAATGTGAGTACTGTCGGTACAGTGAGAACGTGAGTAATGTAAGTACCGTATCAATGTGAGTAATGAGGTACAATATGAATGTGAATAATTTAGGTACAATATGAGCGTGAGAGCTGAAGGTACAGTGTGAACGTGAGTAATGTAGGTACAGTATGAATGTGAGTAATGTAGGTTCAGTATGAATGTGAGTAATGTAGGTACGGTTTTAATATGAGTAATATAGGTGCAGTATGAATGTGAGTACTGTAGGTACAGTGTGAACGTGAGTAATGTAGGTACAGTATGAATGTGAGTAATGCAGCTTCAGTATGAATGTGAGTACTGCAGGTACAGTTTTAATATGAGTAATATAGGTGCAGTATGAATGTGAGTTCCGTAGGTACAGTGAGAACGTGAGTAATGTAGGTACCGTATGAATGTGAGTAATGAGGTACAATATGAACGTGACTAATGTAGGTACAATATGAGCCTGAGAGATGTAGGTACAGTGTGAACGTGAGTAATGTAGGTACAGTATGAATGTGAGTAATGTAGGTTCAGTATGAATGTGAGTAATGTAGGTACGGTTTTAATATGAGTAATATAGGTGCAGTACGAATGTGAGTACTGTAGGTACAGTGTGAACGTGAGTAATGTAGGTACAGTATGAATGTGAGTAATGAGGTACAATATGAATGTGAGTAATGCAGGTACAATTTTAATATGGGTAATATAGGTGCAGTATGAATGTGAGTACTGTAGGTACAGTGAGAACGTGAGTAATGTAGGTACCGTATGAATGTGAGTAATGAGGTACAATATGAATGTGACTAATGTAGGTACAATATGAGCGTGAGAGCTGTAGGTACAGTGTGAACGTGAGTAATGTAGGTACAGTATGAATGTGAGTAATGTAGATTCAGTATGAATGTGAGTAATGCAGGTACAGTTTTAATATGAGTAATATAGGTGCAGTATGAATGTGAGTACTGCAGGTACAGTGTGAACGTGAGTAATGTAGGTACAGTATGAATGTGAGTACTGCAGGTACAGTTTTAATATGAGTAATATAGGTGCAGTATGAATGTGAGTACTGTCGGTACAGTGAGAACGTGAGTAATGTAAGTACCGTATCAATGTGAGTAATGAGGTACAATATGAATGTGAATAATTTAGGTACAATATGAGCGTGAGAGCTGAAGGTACAGTGTGAACGTGAGTAATGTAGGTACAGTATGAATGTGAGTAATGTAGGTTCAGTATGAATGTGAGTAATGTAGGTACGGTTTTAATATGAGTAATATAGGTGCAGTATGAATGTGAGTACTGTAGGTACAGTGTGAACGTGAGTAATGTAGGTACAGTATGAATGTGAGTAATGCAGCTTCAGTATGAATGTGAGTACTGCAGGTACAGTTTTAATATGAGTAATATAGGTGCAGTATGAATGTGAGTTCCGTAGGTACAGTGAGAACGTGAGTAATGTAGGTACCGTATGAATGTGAGTAATGAGGTACAATATGAACGTGACTAATGTAGGTACAATATGAGCCTGAGAGATGTAGGTACAGTGTGAACGTGAGTAATGTAGGTACAGTATGAATGTGAGTAATGTAGGTTCAGTATGAATGTGAGTAATGTAGGTACGGTTTTAATATGAGTAATATAGGTGCAGTACGAATGTGAGTACTGTAGGTACAGTGTGAACGTGAGTAATGTAGGTACAGTATGAATGTGAGTAATGAGGTACAATATGAATGTGAGTAATGCAGGTACAATTTTAATATGGGTAATATAGGTGCAGTATGAATGTGAGTACTGTAGGTACAGTGAGAACGTGAGTAATGTAGGTACCGTATGAATGTGAGTAATGAGGTACAATATGAATGTGACTAATGTAGGTACAATATGAGCGTGAGAGCTGTAGGTACAGTGTGAACGTTAGTAATGTAGGTACAGTATGAATGTGAGTAATGTAGGTTCAGTATGAATGTGTGAGCTGCAGGTACAGTTTTAATATGAGTAATATACACTCACTGATCACTTTATTAGGTACACCTTGCTAGTACCGGGTTGGACCCCCTTTTGCCTTCAGAACTGCCTTAATCCTTCGTGGCATAGATTCAACAAGGTACTGGAAACATTCCTCGGAGAGTTTGATCCATATTGACATGATAGCATCACGCAGTTGCTGCAGATTTGTCGGCTGCACATCCATGATGCGAATCTCCCGGTCCACCACATCCCAAAGGTGCTCTATTGGACTGAGATCTGGTGACTGTGGAAGCCATTTGAGTACAGTGAACTCATTGTCATGTTCAAGAAACCAGTCTGAGATGATTCGAGCTTTATGACATGGCGCGTTATCCTGCCGGAAGCAGCCATCAGAAGATGGGAACACTGTGGTCATAAAGGGATGGACATGGTCAGCAACAATACTCAGGTAGGCTGTGGCGTTGACACGGTGCTCAATTGGTACTAAGGGGCCCAAAGTGTGCCAAGAAAATACCCCCCACACCATTACACCACCACTACCAGCCTGAACCGTTGATACAAGGCAGGATGGATCCATGCTTTCATGTTGTTGACGCCAAATTCTGACCCTACCATCCGAATGTCGCAGCAGAAATCGAGACTCATCAGACCAGGCAACGTTTTTCCAATCTTCTATTGTCCAATTTTGGTGAGCCTGTGCGAATTGTAGCCTCAGTTTCCTGTTCTTAGCTGACAGGAGTGGCACCCGGTGTGGTCTTCTGCTGCTGTAGCCCATCTGCCTCAAGGTTCGACGTGTTGTGCATTCAGATATGCTCTTCTGCATACCTCGGTTGTAATGAGTGGTTATTTGAGTTAGTGTTGCCTTTCTATCAGCTCGAACCAGTCTGGCCATTCTCCTCTGACCTCTGGCATCAACAAGGCATTTTCGCCCACAGAACTGCCGCTCACTGGATATTTTCTCTTTTTCGGACCATTCTCTGTAAACCCTAGAGATGGTTGTGCGTGCAAATCCCAGTAGATCAGCAGTTTCTGAAATACGCAGACCAGCCCGTCTGGCACCAACAACCATGCCACGTTCAAAGTCACTTAAATCACCTTTCTTCCCCATTCTGATGCTCGGTTTGACCTGCAGCAGATCGTCTTGACCATGTCTACATGCCTAAATGCATTGAGTTGCTGCCATGTGATTGGCTGATTAGAAATTTGCGTTAACAAGCAGTTGGACAGGTGTGCCTAATAAAGTGGCCGGTGAGTGTAGGTGCAGTATGAATGTGAGTACTGTAGATACAGTGAGAACGTGAGTAATGTAGGTACCGTATGAATGTGAGTAATGTAGGTATGATATGAATGTGAATAATGAGGTAGAGTATGAATGTGATTAATGTAATAATAATAATACTAATACTACTACTACTACTACTACTACTACTACTAATAATAATAATAACAACAATAAATTAAATTAAACTTATATATCGCTTTTCTAACACTCGAAGTGGCTTTACAATAAACGGGGTGAAACAAGACAACAGATAAAAATAACACAGACGTACAGGGGTGGATGGGAAGGGGGGCTACGCGAGGGAGAAGTGGCAGCCACACACGACGTCAGCAGTACTCTCCCACTTAAATACATACAAAAGAGAAGAAAAACAAACGTCATAAATCACATAAATCACAGATGAACTCAAGTCTGAAGAGGTGAGTCCTGATTAATGACTTGAATGTGGGCAGATCGCAGCAGTGTCTGATGTGCTTGGGGAGGGAGTTTTAAGAGGAGGGGCCAGCAGGTCGAGTGCTCGGACCTTAGTCTGCATCAGATTAGGGGTGGATGAGAGGCTGTGTGGGGTGGGGTGGGGTGGGGGCACGAGAAGGCAATGGAGAAGAGGTGTGTCTTGAGACGGGATTGGAAGAGTGGGAGGGATTCTGAGTCTCTAATGATTTGGGGAAGTGAATTCCAGAGCCTGTGAGCTGCCCTGGAGAAGGCTCGGTCACCAAAGCCGTGGAGGTTGGATCTGGGTGTAGAGAAAAGGGAGAATGAGGTGGATCTGAGGAACCGAGAGGCTTGGTAGGGGGAGAGGAGTTCGGTGAGGTATGGGGGAGCCAGTTTGTGAAGGGCTTTGTATGTAAGAACCAAGATTTTGTAATTGATCCAGTGGGAGATGGGTAGCCAGTGGAGGTCTTTTAGAACTGGGGTGATGTGGAGCCAGGATTTGGCGAAAGTTAAAAGTCGGGCGGATGCGTTCTGGATCAATTGGAGTCTCTTGATAGAGCGAGCACTGATACCATAGAGGAGTGAGTTGCAGTAATCAAAGCGCGAGGAGATGAAGGCATGGATCAGTGTCTCAGCAGCAGGGCATGTGAGAGAGGGTCTGTTTTCACAATGTTGCGAAGGTGGTAGAAGGAGGATTTGACGATTTAGCAGACATGGGGCTCAAGGGAGGGGGTGAGATCAAGCATCACACAAAGGTTGCGTGCCTGGGAGGAAGGGGAGACAGTAGTGCCATCGATTGTGAGTGCGAGGTTGCTGATTTGGGTGAGAGTGGACTTAGAACAAATGAAGAGGGGTTCAGTTTTGTCACTGTTGAGTTTGAGGAGGTTTTGCTGCATCCAAATTTTAATTGCAGACAGACAGGAGTCGATGTGAGAGAGGGGTGGATTGTGAGGGGATTTGGTGCTGAGGTATATCTGGGTGTCATCAGCATAACAGTGGAAGTCCAGGTTGAAATGGCAGAGAATCTGACCAAGAGGGAGGATGTAGATGGTGAAAAGGAGTGGGCCGAGTAGAGAACCTTGGGGAACACCTTGTGTGACTGTGAGGAGTGGTTGTGAAGTGAGATGAAGTGTGACCTGTTGGAGAGGTAGGACTGGAGCTAGCTGAGTACAGTGCCTTCAATACCGACATCTTTCAATCTGGTGAGCAGAATGTTGTGGCTCACAGTATTGTAACGTGCCTGGATAAATAGACGTGGTAGCCCTTGGCTAACGGGTCAGACCTTTTACTCGACTGGTTAACGTTGTCGCCCGCGGTGTGGGAGGTACGACTTCGCATCCCGGCTGTGGCGGTTCCCGAGGCTGCCCCCCGCCCCCCAAATTCGCTGCATTGGTGTCAGAAGTGGGATGGTGAGAACGTGAGGCCATCGGAAGCGCGTGCGCCCAGAGGCGTGAGGGAGCTGATATGCTGAAGTGCAGGGACGCGCTTCCCGAAGGAGGGGAAGCGCACATGCACGGATAAATAGACGCGTTAGCCCTTGGCTACGGGCCGGATCCTTTAGTCGACTGGTTAACGTTGTCGCCCACGGTGCGGGAGATATGGGGTCGCGTCCCGGTTGTGGCGGTTCCCGCGGCTGCCCCCCCCCGAATTCGCTGTAGTATCAAAGGCTGCACTCAGGTCGATGAGGATGCTAAGGGCTCCAGTATCAGCGCACAGGTGAGGAGGTCTTTAAGTACTTTAAGGAATGCAGTTTCAGTGCTATGGAGTGGGCGAAAACGGGATTGGAGGGATTTGAATAGGTTGTTGGAGTGTAGGAAGGTTTGGAGTTGTGTGGCGACAATGCGTTCCAGGGTTTTTGAGAGGAAGGGGAGGTTGGAGATTGGCCGGTAGTCAAGTCAAGTTTGTTTATATAGCACATTTAAAACAACCACAGTTGAACCAAAATGCTGCACAACCTTAAAATACAATATAAAATAAGTGACACATATGAATATAAAAATATATGTAAAGAAGACATAATAAAACAAAGAATATAAAATGTAACAATAAAACATGAGTAAAAGTATATTTGCACAATAAAATCATGGTGTCAAGCTCAACTTGAATTGAATGCCAGTGAAAAGAGGCAGGTCTTTAACAAAGATTTAAAAGCCTCTAGGGTCTGAGCCAGTGGCGTAACCAGGAATATTTTTGTAGGTGGGCCTGAGTGAAAATGGGTGGGCCAAAATTTTCCAGCAATAATCCTTCAAACAAGACGCAAATTCGAACACATTACAGCAGTAAACACATAACACAGTTTTTAGTACGCGACCAAGAAATATACTAAAACTTTAATAAAAACCCACTTAAACAAATACCACCCCAGTCATTCTCGCCAGGCTCTGCACAACCATTTAAACATCACTGAGGAAAACAGCCCGACTCGGTCTAAAAGATCATGATACAACATGTAAGCTATAGGCCTATAGTACACGTTTTACAGCACAATGTGTAGACGCCGAGGGCGAGCGTTGAAGATCGAGATTATTTCATCATAGTCCAAAGAGTCAGTAAGTTCCCTTTCAAAGGACAATAGGGATAGATTGTTGAGGCGTGCAGTTAGCATGGAAGATCTTAGACATGTTTTGATACGGCCTGTAGTGGAGAAGAGTCTTTCAACAGTACATGAAGTCAGGGGAATGGTGATCATTGCCCTTAACAGTCTGTTAATGTTTGGGAAAACGTCAGAGTTGCAGCTGTCCAGCACTTCAATGAGGGGTGGGTAACACTGACCCCTCTCCACTTTACGACGCAGTGCCTGAATGAAAACGGTCCATTCCGAACCCTCAAATTTACCAAGTGCAATACAGTGGGGGGGTTTGCTAGCCTGATGTTTCGAGCATGCCTGGAGGAGGTGCTTCCAATCTACAAACCCGATTCGAAAAAACGTGTTTTCCATATGGGGCTCGGGGAAATGCCTACACATTTTACAGAAAACAGCGTTCCTTGCTGAGCTGTATTCAAGCCACTTAAATTCTTCATACCACTTATGGGAAAAAGAACGTAATTTTCCTGAAATGTTGGTTGCGGAGAACACTAATTTAGGCTGCGTGGGTGGCTCATCCACAGCAGACAAATCTGGCGGTGGCATGGTCAAGGGAATCGTCTCACCGTCGTCAGAAGGGGGAGGAGAAGCTGCCTGCAACGGAGAAGCTGTAGCCTCCTCTGTCGTTCTCTGCGGCGGTATCTCACTCTCATTGGGCGGCTCAGTCGGTGCTGGAGCAGGTGTGCTTTCCTCCTCTCCATCCGTGGCTTTTTAAAAAAGCGGAAGATTGAACTTTGTTTCGCCATTCCATAAGTTATGGCTAACTGTTGGCTATTGGCTAGTTAGCAGCAGTGAAAAATACAGAGCGTGATGGTATGCGCGCTCAGATTTTGCAGTTCTACGTACGTAAAAGGGGCCGGCCTACGTGCTTGTAAGCCAGCGTGATTGGGTGGGCCTGGGCTTGAAATGGGTGGGCCTGTGACAGGCCAGGCCCACCCTCACAGGCCCACCCGTGGTTACGCCCCTGGTCTGAGCAGATCTTATGTGTACTGGTAAGTTGTTCCAGAGATCAGGAGCAGCCACTGCAAAGGCTCTGTCGCCCCTGTTCTTAAACTGGATCCTAAAACAGACAGGAAGCCAATGAAGAGAGGACAGTACAGGTGTTATGTGATCATGTCGTTTCTTTTCTGTCAGAAGGCGGGCAGCTGCATTTTGTACAAGCTGCAGACGACGGAGCGATGACTGAGCTACGCCAACATACAGTGAGTTATGATAATCCAAATGAGAGGTAATAAATGCATGAATTACCCTTTCAAGATCATTCGGAGGGGGATAGGCCTTTACTTTTCCCAAAAGGCATACTTGAAGAAAAAAAATGCTTTGACTACTGAGCTTATTTGTTTATCAAAGTTAAAAGAGCTGTCAGAAATCACACCAAGATTCTTAACAGAAGAGTGACTGTAGGAAGCTAAAGAGCCAAAGTGCAATCATAACCATCCAGAAGATCAAGTTGTCCATATACAATAATTTCAGTCTTATTTTATTTAGTTTCAGGAAGTCTAACTCCATCCATGTTTTGACATCCTTTAAAAAACTCAGCAAAGCCTGTTTGGAGTCTCTGCTGTTTGTTTTTTTAGGCAGATAGATTTGCAAATCATTACCAAAACAATGAAAAGACATGTTGTGTGTGGTTTTTTTTTTAAATGGACCCCAAGGCCAGCATATACAATGAGAAGACAATGGGGCCAAAAATGGAGCCTTGAGGGACCCCACAGTTAAGTGGGGCCGCAGCTGAAGAGAATTGGTCTATATGGACAAAAAAGCTTCTATTTGACAGGTAAGACTTGAACCATTCTAGGGCAGTACCTTAAATGCCTACACACAGCTCAAGACTCGATAAAAGTATAGTATGGTCAACCACGTTGAAGGCAGCAGTCAGGTCCAAAAGCACCAGAACAGCTGGGTCCCCAGAGTCCATAGTTAAAAGAAGATAATTAAAAACTCTTAAAAGGGCTGTTTCAGTGCTGTGGCATGATTTGAAACCAGATTGGAACTTTTCAGAATTGCCATTAATTTCTAGGTGTGTTTGTAATTGTACATAAACTGCTTTCTCTAAGACTTTTGAAAGAAAAGGCAGCTTAGAAATTGGCCTAAAATTAGAAAGAACAGAGGGATCAATATCACTCTTTTTGATGAGGGGCTGTACTGCAGCATGTTTGAAAGCAGCTGGGACACAGCCTGAGAGAAAAGAGGTGTTCATCAAATTTACAATACAAGACCCAACAGTGGTAAAAACATCCTTTAACATTCTGGGTGGAATACTGTCAAGGGGGAAATGTGAAGGCCTCAAATGGTTAACTACCTCAGATATCAAGGAGAGGGACACGGGCTCAAAATGCTCTAAGACAGCTGGGCACATAGAATAAACAGCAGGATCTGAGGCCGAAGAAGATGGTGAGGCCCTAATAGCAGAGATCTTATCTGTAAAAGCTTTAAGAAAGTGGTTGAGGCTGGATGGATCAAGACCGGGTTTCTTGAGAATTGGGGTGACAGTGGCAGTTTTGAAGGCAGAGGGGACAATTCCATGGGACAGTGAGGAATGGGAAATGTTGGTGAGGTAGAGGCATAGGGCAGGGAGGCATTTCTCCAGTAGGGGGGTGGGGAGGGGATCAAGGGAGCAGGTTGTGGACTTTGATGAGCTGATGAGTTCAGAGATGGTGGTACGGGCAAATGGAACAAACTGGGAGAGGCGGCGATCAGGGGGATGGGGAGGGAGGTCAAGAGGAATGGGAAGAAGAGGGGCCAGAGTAGGTTCTGCCGAGTCAGATGCAGGGGACAGTGATTTGTTGATAGCAGTGATTTTGTCTGCAAAAAAACTGGAGAAATGAGTTGCATTGTTCAGGAGTAAAGTTGGAGAGGATATTGGCATGGGGCTTGAGGGGGTTGTTCACAATGGAGAAGAGGGTGCAGGGGGTTACAGTTGGAATTATTCATGATGGTGGAAAAATAGGCAGACTTGGCGGTGGTGAGGGCATCTTTGTAGGCGGAGAGGTGGAATCTCAAGAGAACGTGGGTCATGCAGCAAGACAACGACACAAGTCGTTCTACCAAAGAATGGTTAAAGAAGAATAAAGTTAACGTTTTAGAATGGCCAAGTCAAAGTCCTGACCTTAATCCAATTGAAATGTTGTGTAAGGACCTGAAGCGAGCACTTTATGTAAGGAAACCCACCAACATCCCAGAGTTGAAGCTGTTCTGTATGGAGGAATGGGCTAAAATTCCTTTAAGCCGATGTGAAGGACTGATCAACAGTTACCAGAAACGTTTAGTTGCAGTTATGGCTGCACAGGGGGGTGGGGTGGGTGGGGGGCTGTCACATCAGATACTGAAAACAACGGTTCACATACGTTTGCCACTACAGATATGTAATATTGGATCATTTTCCTCAATAAACACATGACCAAGTATAATGTTTGTATGATTTGTTTAATTGAATTCTCTTTATCTACTTGTAGGACTTTTGTGAAAATCTGATGATGTTTTAGATCATATTTATGCAAAAATATAGAAAATTCTAAAGGGTTCACAAACTTTCAAGCGCCATCTGTATGTTCTTTCCTCCACTCTTGTACTCACCATGTGTTCCTCCCTTTTCTTGAAATATGTATTCACCACAGCCATTTCCATCCTTTTCGCAAAATCCACCACCATCTGTCCTTCCACATCATTGACACCATACCTACCCATCACCTCCTCATCACCTCTCTTCCCTTCACCAACATGCCCATTGAAGTCCACTCCAATCACCACTCTCTCCTTCTTGGCTACCCTCTCCACCACATAATCCAACTCACTCCAGAATTCTACTTTCTCTTCCATCTCAAACCCAAATTGCGGGGCATATGCGCTGACAAAATTCATCAATACACCTTTGATTTCCAGTTTCATACTCATCACTCTGTCCAACACTCCACCTCTGACACACCCTTGACATACTCTTCCTTCAGAATTACCCCTACCCCATTTCTCCTTCCATTCGCCCCATGGTAGAAGAGTTTGAACCCACCTCCGATGCTCCTGGCCTTACTCCCCTTCCACCTGGTCTCTTGCACACACAGTATGCCTACCTTTCTTCCCTCCATCATGTCAGCCAGCTCTCTCCCTTTACCAGTCATAGTGCCAACATTCAAAGTTCTGACTCTCACCTCCACACTCCTACCCTTCCTCCTCTCTCGCTGCCTCTGGACATGCCTTCCCCCTCTCCTTCTCCTTTGCCCAACAGTATTATAGCTTCCACCAGCACCCTGCTAGCCAACAGTACCAGCGGCGGTCAATGTTAACCCGGGCCTCGATCGATCCGGTATGGAAATCTTATTTATGTTCCGCATATTTGATTTGTCAAAGATTTTACACCGGTTGCCTTTCCTGACGCAACCCTGCCCATTTATGGGGGCTTGGGACCGGCACAACGAATGCACTGGCTTGTGCATCCTCAGTGGCTGGGTTACTAGATACATGAAATTACATTACAGTTATTTAGCCGATGCTTTTATCCAAAGCGACTTACAATAAGTGCATTTAACATAGGAGATCAGGAGAACTACTAGTCATCAGAGGTCATACTAAGTGCATCTTCTCTCTAAACAAGCACCTAAGAGCAAAATCAATGCTAAAGTAAAAGTGCAAGAAAGACATGTTTTTTAAATGAGTGAATACTATAAGTGCTAAGAACAAGTAACAGGGTAGTAGTTCTTGAAGAGGTGAGTTTTCAACCTGCGCTGAAAGATGGTGGTTTCATTACACTTCTGTGGGGCCAGGACAGAAAAAGAGCCGTGACCGGGTTGATTGGCAGCAGGGGCCTCTGAGCGACGGGGCAACCAGGCGTCCCGAGGCAGCAGAGCGAAGTGGTGGGGCGGGGGTGTAGGGCTTGACCATGTCCTGGAAATAGGAAGGAGCTGTTCCTTTTACTGTCCCTGTAGGCTAGCACCAGAGTCTTAAACTGGATGCGAGCAGCTACTGGGAGCCAGTGTAGGGACATGAGAAGGGGAGTTGTGTGGGAAAACTCAGGGCGGTTGAACACCAGACAAGCTGCAGCTTTCTGAACAAGCTCCAGAGGTCTGATGGCCGACGCCGGGGCGCCAGCAAGGAGGAAGTTGCTGTAGTCCAGCCGGGAGATGACCAGAGCCTGGATGAGCACCTGTGCCATCTCTTGAGTGAGGAATGGGCGAATCCTCCTGATGTTATAGAGGAGATATCTGCCGGAGTGAGCAACCGATGCAACATTTGCAGCAAATGACAGTTGGTCACCCAGGATCACACCCAGACTCCTCGCAGTCCGAGTTGGTGTCACCATGGTGTTGTCAATGGTGATGGCCAGGTCTCGGTGCGGGCAACCTTTCCCCGGGAGGAACATCGGCTTATTTTTCTTCAAAGGAAAAAAAAAACAAACACAGGCATCAGTCATGTACCTTGTCCTGTGCATCTCCCCATACAGTGCTCACTGAAGCTAGGCTCAGAGGTGTCACACCAGAACAGCGCCCCCAGGGAACAAAAGCTATGCTAGGGTGGGAACCTAGTTATAGGTAGGAAATAATTTTGGAGAAGTTCGTAACAATTAAAAAAAAGATTTCAGGGAAAATAAAGAAATTGAATAAAATAAGGCATTTGGCTTGGCTACAGTAGAAGTGCCAATACTTTTAGATCACCACAGGTTTTCCTTTCGTAATTGTTGTGTTGTATGTGTTTCAACAGTTCCATATTATTGTAGGTTTCTTTTATGTGTACTGCATAGCCAGTGGGTACTGAAGGGTGGACGCTGCCATTGTGTAACAACACAGCTTTCAGGCTGAACTGTGATGAATCTATTAAAAAAAAAGAAAAAAAAAAGACGCCATTGGGTCACGCACACAACCCAAAGCCACGAACAGTCCATCAATGTCAGTGCAGAAACAGGTTGTCAACCTGCGTAAAGAAGTTTGTCAGATGTTCTTGACGGTTCTGAAAGACAGACATTTTTGTCCCTGGTGACAGCAAGCCCCATCCTTTCAATCTTGAACCAAGTAGTTCTGCTTCAGCTTTTGACAAATTTAAGGCCCTAGTAACCAGGTCATTTAATCCTGGCTGTGTTATCAGATGACGATAACCAGGCATAAAGGGTTAAACATCTGGATCAGTGTCGTTTTCCACATCTGGTTCATGTGTTGTGGCATCTTCATCCTTCTCATCTAGGCTCCATGTCTCCGGTGGCTTCGGGACTGGCAAACTGTCATCATGTGGCACTGGTCTCATGGCTGAAGGCAGGTTGGGTATTCAATAGAGTTCTTGTTATTAGTAGAGAAGCCAGATACACTGGTCAGACAAGTAACGGCCCATCACGTGATCCTTCTGTTCTCGCCGTATCATTGGGACTGCAAATGGCATTGACTTCCGAGTACCTCTGAGCCAAGCTCTAACAAGCACATAACCAAACATCTAACCTGACTCAGCATGCACAGGCTGCCTAAGACAACATCTGCGTAGCACCTACACTGCCCAGGCATGATAGGACTGACCAACACAGCTTGCTTTGTGGGCAATATACTAGTAGACTTAAAATATGACGGGAAACCACAAAAATAGGTTATATCTACAAAACGGTATGTGATAGGAAAATGATGATTCAGATTAGGGAGTTTTGTAGTTAATTCCACTTTAACGTTGCTGTTTTTTAGACTCATCTCTTTTTTCTTCCTCACGAGTAATTTAAAAATTAGTACTTTAAATCTAAATGGGGCAAGAGATGTCAGTAAAAGAGCTGTTTTGTATGAACCGATAAAGTTAGAAGGTACTGATTTCATGTTTGTACAAGAAACACACAGTGGCAGTGTAAATGAATCTGAATGGAGGGCAGAACAAGAGCTCATCAAGTGGGGGAGTGGGCATACTCTTCTCTAAGAGGTTCTTGCCTACTTCGTTTGAGATGGAACAAGTGGTAGAAGGCAGGTTCATGGTGCTTAAAGCCAAGTTTGAGTGTTATACTGTGATTTTGTTAATGTTTATTTTCGTAATATAGGCCATGACAGAGTTCTTTATTTAGAAACTTTAAACAATAGTCTAAACTTATGTAACTCTGCTGATTATTTATACTTAAGAGATTTTAATTCTTTCCAAAATGATAGCTTAGACATGAATCGTATTGAGCCTCATTATCATTCGCAACGTGTCCTGAGTGAGTTAATTGAAACGCATAACTTAGTAGATATATGAAGAATATTTCATGGCAATAACAGACAATATAGTACATGCCCAGATAGCAAAACTGCTGTGGCCCGGACCCGTCACACACCCGACACTTCATCTGGCCCACATGCCGCGTGGAATGATGGCACTTGGGTGGGCCGCTCCTGTTTGCCAGATCTGGGCTAGAACCAAGCCATAGCAATGTCGCATACGTGCCACATAGTATTTGCCAAAGGTGGCCCATGTTTTGTGATATTTGGGCCATATTCACCATTTACAACACGGGCCACTTCAGGGTCATATCCAGGTTACATGTTGCTGATAGCACTGCATCTTTGCCAAAAAAGGCCCACATTTGTTTTGACATATTTGGGTCATATTTTCTATGTGGGCCACTTCAGACTCACAACCATTTTGTCAGAGCCAGAAGAAGGCCATCAGTGCCGCATCATTGCCTGCAGTGGCCCACATCCGGACGCTATCTGTGTGGGCTCATACTAGGGATAATTTCATTTCTTTGGCTAGGTTAGATAGATTTTACTGTTTTAAACATCAGTTCAATGTTCTGAAAATGTGTAAGATCGTACCTGTTGCACTGATCATTCCCTGGTTATTTGTGATGGTTTAATTGTAAACATAAAACCTAAGAGTGCACACTGGCATTTTAACGCTGCTTTAACTTTGTGATCTTAATTTTAAGGATGTTTTTAGAGTCTTTTGGAATAAGTTTAGCGCAAGAAAACAAGACTTCACATCATTAGGACAGTGGTGGGACTATGGTAAAGTAGAGATAAAGCAGCTCTGTCAACAGTACACTCTCAATGTTACTAGGGACATTACCCAGTCTATGAGTGATCAGGAGATAGAAATAGTGAAACTTCAAAGATTAGTAGAATCCACAGGAGACCCAGGACATACTGAGGTCTTCAAACAGAAAAAAAAATAATCTTGCAGATCTACTGGGCACTAGGGCTCAAGGCGCTTTAGTCCGATCAAGATTTCTGAGTATGAGTCAGATGAATGTGCTATCTAAATTCTTCTTTGGTCTTGAGAAGAAGATTGGTCAGAGCAGGTTTATTCATGCACTTCGCTCTGACACAGGGAGGGAGTTAACAGAGCTGAAAGAAATACGACAACACACAGTGGAGTTTTATTCAAAGCTGTACAGCAGTGAGTGTGAGGAGAACGAGGAGATGTTTGCCTCTTTTGCCGAGGGCTTGCCAACGGTTTCCAAACATGACAGTATTCATCAGGAAGAACCACTGGTGCTGTCAGAACTGCATGCAGCTTTGCAGGGCATGGACGGAGGCAAAGTGCCTTGCATTGTTGGTCTTCCAGTGGACTTTCTGGAATGAAATTGGGCAATAATTTTGTCTGTGTTGGATCAAAGTTTTAAAAAAATGTTATTGCCTTTAAGCAACAGAAGAGCGGTAATAACTTTACTGCCAAAGAAAGGAGACCTTCATGACATTAAGAACCGATTTCCAGTTTACCTCCTGTGTTCTGATTACAAGCTCCTGTCCAAAGCTCTGGCCAATAGACTGGAAGAAGTGATGGATCAAGTTGTTCACCAGGATCAGACATACTGTATGCCTGGTAGGTCTATCTCAGACAATATGTTTTAAATTCATTGGATTTTGATGTTGGTTTCATTTCATTGGACCAAGAGAAGGCTTGGTTTGAATATTGGGTTGAACACCTCTACCTCTGGAAGACCACAGAGTGCTTTGGCTTCAGCCCAGGTTTTAGTGCCATGATCAAGGTTTTGTGACAGAATATTGAGAGTGTACTGAATATAAATGGAGGTTTGAGTGCCACTTTCAAAGTAAACAGAGGCATCGTCAGGGCTGCCCTCTCTCAGGAATGTTATTTGCTACTTCTATTGAACCATTCTTGTACAAAGTTAGGAATTGTATTGAAGGATTGTCTTTACCTAACTGTGATGCAAAACTGGTGCTGTCGGCTTATGCAGATGATGTAGTAGTCCTTGTAAAAAATCAAGGAGATGTTGACAATCTATCTAAGGTTGTTAATGAATTTGGTATGATTTCAGCTGCAATGGTTAATTTGGGAAAATGTGAAGCCTCAGCAGCTGGAAATTGGAGTGCTGGTTTTCTATGCCTGCCAGAGATTTTGTCATGGAAAAGAGATGGGTTTAAATATCTGGGAGTGTTCCTTGGTAATGAGTTAATGGTAAAAAAAAATTAAAAAAAATGGGAGGGTGTGCTAGAAAAAACTGAGGGGAGACTGAAAAAATGGAGACGGACATTGCCTCAGATATTCTTTAAAAGCAGGGTGCTAATAGCCAATGATTTAGTAGCCTATGCAGTGTGGCATAGTTTGTCTTGTATGGAACCACCTGCTGGTTTTACGCAGAAACTAAAAGCGATCTTTTTTTTCCTTCTCTTTAAACTTGAAATACTCTGTGATTTTTTTTTAACATTTTAACATCCCCAAATCCCATTTACCCACATCCTGCTCCCCTCTATCTACACCTAGCCGCAGGCCCCTTCTCGGAATAGAATTAAACAGCATTACAGTAGGTTAAAGAAAAACATGAAAAAGGAAGCAAAAGAAACAAACAAAAATTTTAGATAAGTAAAAACAAATAAAGTAAAATAAAGAAGCAAGTAAATAAAAGAATAACTACTGTACTTGAGCCATTTTAATCGTCTTTTGGGCTTTGTGAGGTTGGGTAACCGCCAGCTGTGTATGTGGTGGGCAAGCCACAAAGTGTTCCTTCACCCCAGGCCGGCCCAAGCCCGGTTTCTATGGCGCCACCTCATCAGGAGGGAGGCCATCAACGTATTTGTGCTGCTAACTCTCAAACAAGCCCCACAGCTGAGACGAAATAACGAAATAACTTTCACAAGTTTGTACTTAAACTAAACTAAAATCTCTGACTAAACACAACTCAAACTCCACCACCCCATAGAAAGTAACACACCTCCCACTTGGTCTCCTGGACTCTAGACCTAAAGAGACCACACTAATAATCACCGCTTTCTCTTTGGTGGTGTTTCTTCGGTCAACTCTTCAATTTCTTCTTTAAGTCTTTAACGACCCCGGAGCCAGGTCCCCCTGAAGAGGCACGGCCAGCATCACAGGGTCGCTCGCTGCTGATCTTCGTACAGGACCCCGAAGAGGCACAGCTAGTCACGGAGTCGATTGCTCTCCTGACCTCTCACGACCCCGGAACCAGGTCCCCCCGGAGAGGCATGGCCGCCGTCCTGGGGCCGCTCACTCCCCAGCCCTTCCTGCTCCTCCACAGGCAGGAGCACCACGAGCCTTCGAACGTCTCTGCTTAGCACCGTGGAGAACCTCCGGCCGCCGTTGTTCTTCTCCTCTGGACGCTTGCCTGTAGCCACTGGACAGCTGGGGCACGTTCTCACTTTGACATCACGAACGACCCCTTTCTCGTCAGGGGTCACGTCCAGGACTTGACCCAGCCTAAACTGACCCCTCAGAGCGTTCTGATCAGCTAGCCAAACCAAGTCCCCCACTGCGACGTTGCGAGCCTTTTCTATGCCACTTAGGCCTGATGAACAGGCCTGGCCCAGCCAGCTGGCTCCACCGCAGCCAGAATCTGTTTACTTCAGCCTGGACTGCCCTCAACCTCACAAATGGATAGTTCTGAAACTCAAAGCCCCGCGTGTCCCCTGTGGGTCCAGCTCTTCCCAACAGCAGAGTGTTGGGCGTAACCACCTCCACCGCGTCGTCTCGGATCTGTAGTCTGGCGCCGATCGGCCTCTCATTTGACAAGTTGGCTGCCAGGAAGAGCATAGTTTGAAACTCCAGCCCCGTGAGGTTTCCGTCTCTCCCAACGTTGCTCAGTGCCCTCTTGAGTATGCGGACTGCTGCTTCTGCCTGCGCCATTCCTGTGAGGCGAGTCAGCTGGGTGGAGAACCCAAATCCATTCTGTTCCTTGCCTGGCGGCTTTTACTCTTACTTCTTCCTTGTCAACATTCTCCAGGAACTCATGGAGCTCCTTCAGCGCCGGTCGAGCTCCAACAAAGTTCGTACCCTGGTCAGACTAGACCTTCTTCGGGTGCCCTCTGAGAGCAGTGAACCGCTGGTAAGTGCCCAAGAAGCCCTACGTGGACAGGCTCTCCACCATATCAGCATGTAGGGCCCTAGAGGCCATACAAGAGAACACCACACCCCAGACCTTTAACCTAGACCTCCTCTTTACCACATCCCTGATCGTGTACGGGCCAAACAGATCTAGGGTCGTACACTGAAATGGAGCGGCTAGCTCGGTCCGCTCAGAGGGAAGGTCGCCCATGACCTTCTGGCACATCTCTGCTCTGGTCTTCCGGCAGGGGACACAGGAGTCAACGACCTTCCAAGCTATTTGCTGAGCCTGAACCACCCAAGCCTTTTTCTTCATCCGAAACAGGGTGTCAGTCACCTCTTCATGGTTTGCTCCGTGGGCCTCTCGTGCCAGCAGGGTGCTCATCCATGCTCCATACGGTACCAGTGGCACTCCTGCCTCTCCTGTGGTCTGGACCCTTCCATAGCACAACAGTAGTCCTGACGTCTCTTCTCTGATGACTACAGGCCTGTTCAGTGTAGACTCAGGGAAAGCTACCCCCTCTTGGGCTGCCAAGAATAGGTCCCAAAAGGCAGCTCTGACCTCCCCACGTCGAGAACTGGCTTGCCCACCTTCTCTTTGGAGTGCTTAGCCTCCCACTCTGCTCTCTCCATGGCTCTCCCGCGAATCAGCCATCTCTTAACAGCTCGGCGAACCCAACCGATCACCCCACAGAGCTTGGCCAAGCTACTGAACTTTTCAGGCTCAACCAGATCAACGATGGCCATGCCCCAGAGCCTCTCCTTGCTTTCAGTCTCAGCGAAGGTTGACTCTTCCTCCTTAACCGTGTGCGCAGGAGCCTCGTCAGCCCCATCCAGAGGCCCCTGGACAGGACTTGCCGTCTTCTTCCACTGGGCTCGAGTGAGAGCCGCTGTGAATGCCCTCCGCTGGAGCTTATTCACAGCCTCTCTGGCGCTGGCCGCCACCTCCACCGCGGACTTCATGGGCCACTCTTCTACCGGCCTCACTAGGAACTCAGGACCCTTTTGCCAAATGGAGCCTTCACCCAGGTCTTCTGGAGGACCTCCTTGGGTGACAAGATCGGCAACGTTCAGATCTCCTGGGATCCACCACCAGTCAGCTACAGGCCCAGCTTTCTGAATCTCCCCGACTCTGTTCGCAAAGAACGTCTTATACCCGTAACTCTCCCTTTGGATAGCTCCCAGGATAGTCTGGCTGTCTACGAAGTGGAACCATCTCTCCACCTCAAGTCGACCCTGCCTCTCCCAGAACCCTCTCAGCCTGGCAGCGAAGACGGCGCCGCAGATCTCTGCTTTGACCACGTCACCCATCTGGTCAAGGGGCACCAGCTTGGCCTTTGACTCAACAAGGCGGATGTCCGCCCCTGTAGACGTCTCCCACCTCAGGTACAGAACAGCTCCGAAGGCGTCATCACTCCCGTCTGAAAACGTGATGCCCCACGGCCTCCCCCTCCATCCAGGAGGAGTAAGGCTCCTTTCGAAACTGATTTGACGAAGCCGCACATACTCTTCAAAAAGCTTGATGGCATCTGCCCGGAGGTCTGACGGAAGGGGACTGTCCCACGTGTCTTTCTTGGAGTCTCCTCCCCCAGCCTCCTGGAAGGCTCTCCTTACCAAGATGGCCCCTCTCTCTTTGGCCGGGGTAGCTAGACCAACAGGGTCGTAGAGCCCTGCTACCTGGCTTAGGAGCTCCCGTCTGGTCAGAGGGTTTGGCGTTTTCTCCTTGATCTCCTTCACCGAGAGGTCGACCCCGTCCTCATCTTCTGCTTTCTTTTGGAGAAGTTGATTGAAACCATCAGGAAGAGTCTGTCGCTGTCCACGTAGTATCCAACACCAAGAGCCTTGTTGTCTTCCTGGCCTAGCTGGTTGGGCAACACCAGGGTTCCGGACTCTGGACTTGGGCTTTTAACAGCTTGCCCGACCTGACTACCCTCGCACCTCCCACGTTGACCGGACCGAACCCACGGTTTGAGCGAGAAGCCTCCGGCCCAGAGTATCTCCTCCACTCCTCTTGTGATCTTTTCCAGCTTCCCTGGGTCATTGTGGGACGTGAGGATGTCGTCCACACAGGGGTTAAAGTGGGATTTGGTAAGTGGGGGATCTCTGAAATCAGGAAATTAACCCTACGAGCACATGCACACACACACCCACTACATGCTCAATAAATCACTGGCTACATGTTCAATTTAAAAATTGAAATGCATTTTAATCAGTCTTTTGTATTAGTTGAAAGTGCCACAACTAGCCAGCAACGTCAGCTACTAGCTAGCAACGTTACCGGGTGGAAGATAGCTAGTTAGCTAGCTAGCTAGCTAACGTTACGTTCGCTAACGTTAGTTGCTTGAATGAAAACCACAGCAGAGCTAGGCAAAACTATTGGAAATACTATAGGAAATACACTGAAGATACTCACTCTTTATGCCCCCCAATCCAAGATAATAGTGCAGGTAGCAGGTTGATGCTCTCTCGAGTCTTGTCTGACTGGTGCGGTGAACTGACCCTGACCCGTGAGTGTGAAGCCAGTCTCTTTTGATGTCAAGTCTGGTGAAGCCAGACAGCAGGCAGGTGCGGGTCACGTGAGGACGCGATATCATTCAGACTTTTAGAAAAAGTAAAGTAGTATAGAAATAGAAGAACGACTTTATTTGCGATTTATTTTGTAATGCTTGTGAATTGGCTGCATCATGTTTTTTGTTTTAAATTTTACTGTGACAAAACGGTTGAAATTACTCCTGTCTACAGAGTGCCGGATCTCAGCTCCGGTTGACTTGGGGGAGGAGGGGAAGTGCCGGTGTCGGGATCCGGGTAGCTCCGGCCCACTTTAATCACTGCGTCCACATAGCTGTCCTCTTCAAGCACTTTTCTCTCGTCGCTCATGTGAGAGAACCTGGGCAGTCTCGCGGTTTCCTTCACGGCCAACTGCACTATGCATCCTGCTGGCCTGTCTCCAATATTGACCCAAGTGATAGCAAAGTCTCTGATCTCTTCCTCGGGTGAGTCCCTCCATAGGAACCGATGATGGTAAACCTCTCTTTCGCTCTTTCGCTCGCTCATCTTCTTGATGTCTCCTATGGCCGCATGCTCTCCTGTTCTGAACCCGAGAAGAACCGCCCGGATTGGATTTAGCACATCCGGACCCTTCAGTAGGATGTTGAACTCTTGGCTACTGTTCCAGACGAGCCGCACTGGCGTGGTGACAGAGTGAAGGTTCGGTGCGATTAGGTGACTTACGTACCAAACTGGCCCTCTCCAACTGTTGATCGTGTCCTTCTTTAACTCGATGGCTGCTCCTCTTTCCACCATCTCGTGTACTTGGGCTGCGCAGCTCTCCACAATGGGTCCTTCATGAGGCGCTTTTCGGTTCTCAGGAATGTCGCCTCCACCACTTTCCTGCTATTTGGAAGTGAAGCCGGGTCTTCAGTCCAGGGGTATCCCGCGTCCCAGTGCGGCGAGTCACTGTGGTCGTCAGTAGCCACATAGGTCAGGCCTTCCTTGATCTTTTCTAGTTCCTTCTCTTCAGCTACAGTCATTTCCTTCCCCCCTGGCTGGCATTTCCCGCACCGACATCCTCCACACTTCGGCTCACAGGCAGCTCCGATGCTGTCCCATTTCCACCACTCAAGAACTTCCTTGCTGGTTGTGGCCGTGTTCCTGATCTCCTCACCACTCTCTTGCCCCAGGCCCAGTGTTTCCTCTCTGGAGCTATTTGGCTCTCTGGAAATCTCTTCGACCTTGATCACTTTTGCTCTCATTGAGCGTGCAAAATGTGTCTTTGAGTTGTGAATGGATACTTTCACCTCCTCGAACAGATCAGTGTGCGCTCCCCCCACAGTCTTGCCTAGTGGGCCGTCCCACAACACCAGGTCTCCCACTCTCTTCATCCGGTGCGGAGCAAGCCTACCCTCTCGGTGGCTGATTACGAGTTCGATTTTCTCTGGCCTGATCAGTTCCTCTGTCTTGACCTCCGGGAAGAACCTCTTGAGCTGCCCCGGACTAACGACATGGTCTGCTTGTGCGATCTCGTCCACTCCATAACAGATGATCTGGTGGGGACTCCACTCATTCTCTGAAGTCCACATTCTGACTTTGAGCAAGTACCTTTTTGTCTGGACTCTTACTTTCATTCCACCAACTCCATGCACGACCAGCATTACCTTCTCTCCTTTCAGTTTGAGTCTGTTGGCGGCTTAGTGGGTAATGTAATTAGTATCAGATGCAAGGTCCATCAGGGTCCCGATAGTTTGTCCTCCATTGGTTGTGATTTCCATGATCCTCATAAGCACTGGATGCTCTGTCAAACCCCTTTCTTCAAGGAGACCATCACCCTTTGCGCTCGCTCTCATTGACACTGTCCTCTTGTTGGTAAATGCCCTTATTACCCTTTCCGCTACTTCAGGGGAGACATCAGCTAGGGTCTTCTCTTGTTCTTTTGAGAGCCTTCCTGCTTTTGTGTCTCTCTTTCCCCCTTCTTGCTCTTCCCTCTTTTTCTCATCACTTTTGTGCCCTCCTTCCACGGAGCACAAGAGGTAGTGGTGGTCTGAGCCGTCTCTTTTCTGGCAGCACGTCTTCTTGCAGAGGAACCTGTTACTACATTCTCCATCCGCACCATGGGATGCCAAGCATCTCCTGCAGGCTCCATTCCTTTCGACGACGTCTTTCTTTTCGGCTAGGCTGAGCCCTTTGAACTTCTTGCAGAAGAAGATCCTGCCTCCGTGTTTCTCATCTCCACACACGCTGCACTCCTCTTCTGCCAAATTCCTTCCTGTGGCCCTTGTGAACGCCCTCCTTTCCGGTTTGCTCGATTTCTCAGGCTCTTCTGAGACTCTTAGCTGCTCCAACCTTTCGAAGACCGCTTCTTGCTCCTTTAAGAACTTTAAGAGAGCATTAAAGTGACCATCAGCGGTGACACCGTTCTCGGGTTTGGTTTTGAATTTGAGCAAGTCCATCTTCACACTGTCAGGTAGTTTGCTCTCTATAGTTTCCATTGCCAGCGGATTCTTTATGGCATCGGTATTTCCGAGGTCCGTCAGATCGGTCAGGGCCTTCTCCACAGCTTGAATCAGATCAATTGTCTTTCTTGGTTGGTTTCCTTTCACCACTGGAAACTTCTCCAACTCCCTGATTATGAATCGCGATGGTAGTCTTGTTCCTAAACTGGTTCTCCAGGACCCTGAACATTTCTCCTGCAGTATCGTAGCTCGAAAATCTGAGGTCTTTGGAGATTTTTTCTTCCACGCTGTCTAGGAGCTTGAATTTTTTCACTCCCGGTGACTCTGACATCTCGCTGCCGCTGCAGACTTTCCCAGTCTCCTCGTCATCGGTGGAAGTCTCTCATGCAACCGCTGAACGTTGGTAGTCTTGTTGGTTGGAGGTGCACTCTTGGTTTGACTGCTGCTTGCGCGCCTCCCGCTCCCAGGCTTGCCATACTGGCGTTATGTGCTTCCTCCCATGCTTTCCGCTGAGCCTTAGCCAGCTCAGCACGCTCTTCTTCGACAGCTTCTGCCATCCTTTGCTGAGCTTCAGCAGCCTTTTTCTTGGCCTCCGCAGCACTCTCCTCAGACTCGGCGCTAACTTCGGCAGCCTTTAGCCTGGCCTCGGCGGCTCTCTTCATAGTCTCGGCGATCTCATCGGCCTCCTTTTTCCTGGCCCTGCCGAATTCTGCCAACCACCTGATCCAGAGCTCGTTTCTCTTGTCCTCCAACACCCATAGCCGCTTACTCATGTGGCACGTAACACCTTCAGGGATCCACTTTTCCCAGACAGCCAGCAGATGTTCTGCCTTGGCAATGAGACCTTCCAAGAGTGCGTTTTGCTCCTTACCATTGTTGTAGGTTACTCCTTCCAGGCCGACTCCTTCAGCGCTTTCATAGCTTCTTTATGCCCGTCCAATGGCAGATATTAGCTCGGTCTCCGCATATCTCGACCAAAGGCTGGACTTGACTGCCTGTCTCAACTCTTCAATGTTTAGCTCACACTCTCTTGTTACTCTCTATGTCTGCTTTAAGCTGCCCATCCAGTGCCTCTGCGTCATCGTTCGCTTCAGCTAGCAAGCCAGCCTCATAGTCATCATTTGCAGAAAAAACCTTTTTTGCATCATCAGAAAATGATTTCCACTCACCTTTCAGTTCATCAAGAATCATGGTTGTTGCCATTCTAAGGATGTTGTTGGCTCTTTTTGTGAACGCCGTCTTCACTTTGGCCCTCTCTTTCTTTAGTGATCCCATTTTTATTGATTGACCTTGGATGCTAAGCCCTGAGCGTACCCATATCTCCTTTTCTAACTCAGTCTTCCGCCCTCTCTAGCTGCCTACACTAGCTCAGAATCTTCTGCCCTGACTAGCTCAGCCTGACTAGTCTTCAGCAGCGTTACCGGGCTAACCAGAGGTCCCCCCGGGGATACCGCCCAAAATAGAAAACAACACAAATACATAAAGTGGGGAAGGTCTCACCTTCCCCCGCCGGCTTGCTACCCAGGTACGCTCAAAACTAAGCTAAAGCTTAGGTCATTAATTTAGATGGCTGCTAAATGTGATCACTGGCATCAGCAGGTAGCTGCTTAGTTAGCCAGCTCCTATTCTACTGGCTGGGCTAGCTTTCCTTGCTAGCTCACGTCAGCTTTTGTTATGCTAATTAGGTTAGCTTTTGATGCTAACTCTCCTAATTGCTAGCTAGCACACTAGCTTCATAGCCTACTAGATGTGCTTACTTTAGCTAGCAGCGTTAGCCTCATAAACTGCTAGCTGAGCCCTTACTTTAGTTAGCTACACGGACCTGAGTTAGCATGCTAGCTACAAACAGGTACGTTGTTGAAAGGGAAAGTTCACCATCTGCTCGCTGACCCTAGCGGCCTTATGTGCGGGTTTATTACGTTTACACCAACAACATGGATACCACAACAATTTCCCGGACCCCACTGGTCCACTTCGGTCCTTCTCTCTTACAGGCGACGGTTCAGCAACTCTTCCGCCGTCGTGGTGGTTCGTAACTGTGCTGCTAACTCAAACAAGCCCCGCAGCTGAGGCGAGGATGAACAGGACGTCACTCAATGGTCGAAAATTTCTTTATTTTAACCAACAGGTTACGAACCTTGAAAAGAAAAACATACAAAATACAAACATACATCATTCAAGTAACCCTCAACTCAAAGCTAACACACAATATAACTCACTCACTCTCGCAATCACTCACCAGTCCGTCCTCTCGTCCAGTCATACTAAAGAATCCCCGCTCTGAAGCTGTATTAACTGTCTTGACGTCAGCCCCACAACGTAAATCACCCAATCACAGCAGCTCCCCAACTGAGACCCCGGATGCACGCATTTCTCAACAATATAATTTCGCAATAAAAGTCCTTATCAAGCACACAGAAATCACATACATCCGAACTGAAATAAATATCAATATTATTAACAATACTCAGTTTCACTTATGTAACTACCAATTCAAACAATGTTACAATTTAACTACATGTAAACGAAATAACTTTCACAAGTTTGTACTTAAACTAAACTAAAATCTCTGACTAAACACAACTCAAACCCCACCACCCCATAGAAAGTAACACAGTATTCAATCAGTGGCTTCCAGTGAAAACAAAACCTATTAGATGAGCTCCACAGTGTAAACCTGATTTTTTTCCAGTTTACGTAGAAAAAAATGTCCCGTAGCCACGCTTTAACAGAGGCTGGCTGAGAGGATTTCTCTACAGGCGATTAAAGAGGCAAAGGCAACAACATGAGATTGGATAGCCGTTGTAATGATCTCGCCAGGGCGTTTACCGAAGATTGCTATGTGAGGGGACGAACTGATTGTCAACTTCAAAACTACCCTACCCCCAAACTACCCAGCAACTGCCTACCAACCACCCCAAACACCACAGCAGCCACCTTGAAGTCCCCCAGTTACCACCCAGACGCCCTAGTAACAGCCTAGAAACTACTCCAAACACCACAGCAACTGACTAGCGACGCCCCAAATACCATAGCAGCCACCTAGAAAATGCCTAGCAACCACCCCAAACACCTTAACAACCAGTAAGCAACCTCCCCAAACACCATAGCAATTGCCTAGCAACCCCCTAGCAAACACCCTCAAAACCATAGCAATCACCTAGCAACACCCTTCGCCTAGCATTCCTTAGCAACCACACCAAAAACTTTATCAACTGGCTAGCACCATGGTGAAAAAGATATATAGCTATATAGAGAGAGACAGACAGACAGACAGACAGACAGACAGACAGAGAGACAGAGGCTCCGCGCCGTCTATCTGTTTCCATCTCCTCTTCCCGTACGAATGGCTGATAAAAGCACCACCAACTTTTCACAATTCTCGCGGGAATTGTCTAATTTGTTGCTTTTTTGTTATTGTTAATGTCTCTGAAAAGATATAAATCTTTCTTGGGGGAGGGGGAACAAGCTTTAATAACTATTGCAGTATCATTGTGTCTTTTACTACGATGGTAGACTATTACACTTACATTAATAGTGTTTAATTAAAATTGCACTGTAATGGTGTTAGTCTTTACAAGAGTTGTGTTGCCATTATTCTAATGACTTGGACGTGACTCACAGTCGACCGGACTTGGGTGGCCTTGACCACAACGGTGCTATGCTTTGTAAACACACAGAGAAGGTCTGAAGACCTTACTAAATTATCTCGGCTTGGTCCCATTTTCGCCACAAGAGGTCAGGATCACACCAGCTCTGTATTAAAATCCCATAAACTACATGGGATCCGGGGAATGGAAGAGCAAAGCAGTGAGGATGGGGTGAATGGAAGAGCAGAACAGTGAGGATGATGGGGTGAGTGGAAGAGCAGAACAGTGAGGATGGGGTGAGTGGAAGAGCAGAACAGTAAGGATAGGGTGGATGTAAGAGCAGAACAGTAAGGATGGGGTGAGTGGAAGAGCAGAACAGTAAGGATGGGGTGAGTGGAAGAGCAGAACAGTGAGGATGGGGTGAATGGAAGAGCAGAACAGTGAGGATGGGGTGAGTGGAAGAGCAGAACAGTAAGGATGGGGTGAGTGGAAGAGCAGAACAGTGAGGATGGGATGAGAGGAAGAGCAGAACAGTGAGGATGGGGTGAGTGGAAGAGCAGAACAGTAAGGATGGGGTGGATGTAAGAGCAGAACAGTAAGGATGGGGTGAGTGGAAGAGCAGAACAGTGAGGATGGGGTGAGTGGAAGAGCAGAACAGTAAGGATGGGGTGAGTGGAAGAGCAGAACAGTGAGGATGGGGTGAATGGAAGAGCAGAACAGTGAGGATGAGGTGAGTGGAAGAGCAGAACAGTAAGGATGGGGTGAGTGGAAAAGCAGAACAGTGAGGATTGGGTGACTGGAAGAGCAGAACAGTGAGGATGGGGTGACTGGAAGAGCAGAACAGTGAGGATGGGGTGAGAGGAAGAGCAGAACAGTGAGGATGGGGTGACTGGAAGAGCAGAACAGTGAGGATGGGGTGACTGGAAGAGCAGAACAGTGAGGATGGGGTGAAAGGAAGAGCAGAACAGTGAGGATGGGGTGACTGGAAGAGCAGAACAGTGAGGATGGGGTGAATGGAAGAGCAGAACAGTGAGGATGGGGTGAGTGGAAGAGCAGAACAGTGAGGATGGGGTGAGTGGAAGAGTAGAACAGTAAGGATGGGGTGAGTGGAAGAGCAGAACAGTGAGGATGGGATGAGAGGAAGAGCAGAACAGTGAGGATGGGGTGGATGTAAGAGCAGAACAATAAGGATGGGGTGGATGTAAGAGCAGAACAGTAAGGATGGGGTGAGTGGAAGAGCAGAACAGTGAGGATGGGGTGAGTGGAAGAGCAGAAGAGTAAGGATGGGGTGAGTGGAAGAGCAGAACAGTGAGGATGGGGTGAATGGAAGAGCAGAACAGTGAGGATGGGGTGAGTGGAAGAGCAGAACAGTGTTGATGGGGTGAGTGGAAGAGCAGAACAGTGAGGATGGGGTGAGCGGAAGAGCAGAACAGTGAGGATGGGTGAATGGAAGAGCAGAACAGTGAGGATGGGGTGAATGGAAGAGCAGAACAGTGAGGATGGGGTGAATGGAAGAGCAGAACAGTGAGGATGGGGTGAGTGGAAGAGCAGAACAGTGAGGATGGGGTGAGTGGAGGTTCACCTAATATGACCGGCTCCACCCTGAGAGTATTTTAATCACATTTTCGTCATTTGCAGACCGGAAAAACAAAAAACAAAAAACAAAAAACAAAACACAAAACACAACGTAAATAATTATTTTATTCAATTTGATGTTCCAAACAGAAAAATTAATATGGTTATATCTTTATAGGATTAAAACAAAACAAAACAAAAAAAAATCTTTTGGCTTTGCTGTTTGTAAAAAATACATTTGGTCAAAACCTCTTTAATCTGTACATACCCCCCCCCAAAAAAATAAGATAAAATAAAAAAAAATAGCAAGGGAGATCAGATAGTACAAGTATTAAATATACGAATACGATCTATAGACCCCTGAACATAAGCATAACATAGCATGACATGGCGTAAGATGGTGTAAGATGGATGCTGGTATGGAGACTTGTCGTCATGGTTAATAATGCAGCGTTGAGGCAAGACTGGACAGTTCGTAACATCAAAACAACATAAACTGGCAAAATCACTTCACAAAGACCTTCACTTATTTACAAATGTGAACAAATACATAAAAAGAAGTTCATTATCCTTTATTACTCATTCTATCATTTGCAGTATGCACACTTTTACCCTCACAGAGAAAATCATAAAAGGTTTATTATACCCCAGATGTTTCCTGTTGACACTCACAGTCCTTCATCCCAGCAGCTGCGTGCACGCAGGTCTGCAGTAACTATCAGGTATACATGTAGGCCTGCAGTAAGTATCAGGTAGGTCTGCAGTAATCATCATGTATACACGTAGGTCTGCAGTAATCATCGTGTATACATGTAGGTCTGCAGTAATTATCATGTTTACATGTAGGTCTGCAGTAAGTATCAGGTATACATGTAGGCCTGCAGTAATCATCATGTATACATGTAGGTCTGCAGTAATCATCATGTATACATGTAGGTCTGCAGTAATTATCATGTATACATGTAGGTCTGCAGTAATCATCATGTATACATGTAGGCCTGCAGTAATCATCATGTATACATGTAGGTCTGCAGTAAGTATCATGTTTACATGTAGGTCTGCAGTAAGTATCAGGTATACATGTAGGTCTGCCGTAATCATCATGTATACATGTAGGTCTGCAGTAATCATCGTGTATACATGTAGGTCTGCAGTAATTATCATGTGTACATGTAGGTCTGCAGTAAGTATCAGGTATACATGTAGGCCTGCAGTAATCATCATGTATACATGTAGGTCTGCAGTAAGTATCATGTGTACATGCAGGTCTGCAGTAAGTATCAGGTATACATGTAGGCCTGCAGTAATCATCATGTATACATGTAGGTCTGCAGTAAGTATCATGTTTACATGTAGGTCTGCAGTAAGTATCAGGTATACATGTAGGTCTGCCGTAATCATCACGTATACACGTAGGTCTGCAGTAATCATCGTGTATACATGTAGGTCTGCAGTAATTATCATGTGTACATGTAGGTCTGCAGTAAGTATCAGGTATACATGTAGGCCTGCAGTAATCATCATGTATACATGTAGGTCTGCAGTAAGTATCATGTGTACATGCAGGTCTGCAGTAAGTATCAGGTATACATTTAGGCCTGCAGTAATCATCATGTATACGTGTAGGTCTGAAGTAATTATCATGTGTACATGTAGGTCTGCAGTAATTATCATGTATACACGTAGGGCTGCAGTAATTATCATGTATACATGTAGGCCTGTAGTAATTATTGTGTATACATGTAGGTCTTCAGTAATCATCATGTATACATGTAGGCCTGCAGTAATTATCGTGTGTACATGTAGGCCTGCAGTAATTATCGTGTATACATGTAGACCTGCAGTAACTATCATGTATACATGTAGACCTGCAGTAATTATCATGTATACATGTAGGGCTGCAGTAATTATCATGTATACATGTAGGTCTTCAGTAATTATCATGTATACACGTAGGGCTGCAGTAATTATCATGTATACATGTAGGCCTGCAGTAATTATTGTGTATACATGTAGGTCTTCAGTAATCATCATGTATACATGTAGGTCTGCAGTAATTATCGTGTATACATGTAGGCCTGCAGTAATTATCGTGTATACATGTAGACCTGCAGTAACTATCATGTATACATGTAGACCTGCAGTAATTATCATGTATACAGATGAGTACGCACTTTTTTAATCAGTAATTTCAAAACTCCATGTCCTTCAAACACCGAGTTGCAAAAAACTCACAAAGTACAGAAAAGTACTTGTGTCATTGTGTCGTCCCTGTCCCCAGTCCCTCCCACCCACGCAACATAAATGTGTCTGTCCCCAGTCCCTCCCACCCAACATAAATGTGTCTGTCCCCAGTCCCTCCCACCCAACATAAACGTGTCTGTCCCCAGTCCCTCCCACCCAACATAAATGTGTCTGTCCTCAGTCCCTCCCACCCAACATAAATGTGTCTGTCCCCAGTCCCTCCCACCCAACATAAACGTGTCTGTCCCCAGTCCCTCCCACCCAACATAAATGTGTCTGTCCTCAGTCCCTCCCACCCAACATAAATGTGTCTGTCCCCCGTCCCTCCCACCCAACATAAATGTGTCTGTCCTCAGTCCCTCCCACCCAACATAAATGTGTCTGTCCCCAGTCCCTCCCACCCAACATAAATGTGTCTGTCCCCAGTCCCTCCCACCCAACATAAATGTGTCTGTCCCCAGTCCCTCCCACCCAACATAAATGTGTCTGTTCCCAGTCCCTCCCACCCAACATAAATGTGTCTGTCCCCAGTCCCTCCCACCCAACATAAATGTGTCTGGCCCCAGTCCCTCCCACCCAACATAAACGTGTCTGTCCTCAGTCCCTCCCACCCAACATAAATGTGTCTGTGGACCACAATTTAACAAAACACAAAACTGAGTAAAACAATTAGCTTTTAACTCAATTGGTAACCTTTTATTTCATAGTCCTCTAATTACCAGGTATTAGCTTGGAAACAAGATGGTAGTAGAATATAGTTATTAAAAAAGTGCCCCAAAATACTGCATTGTAAGTACTAAATCCTGTCCAACTAAGTACACTGAAACCTGTCAAAGCAGACAATCATTCAGGACTCCAGAGGCTCGTCCCCACTGAAAACACGCATGTCCTCTAACTTCTCATCAACACAATCACACGTATGATGAAATAAGGGCATCCCAAAGTTCCACTGCCATGTACCCTCAAGTTCCACCACCATGTACCCCCAAGTTCCACCGCCAAGTACCCCCAAGTTCCACCACCATGTACCCCCAAGTTCCACCACCATGTACCCCCAAGTTCCACCGCCATGTATCTGTGATCAAACCCCATCTTTTGAAATTTGCATGACAGACATCACTGACATCTCCCTTCCCACCTACAAAACAATTCTGTTCTGTCCATGGCTGATGCTGAGATCCTGACCCATACTTTTGTTCCATCCAGATTAAACGACTGCAATGTCCTTTTTTCCGGCCTGCCAAGAGCAAGCACTAAAAACCTTCAGCTGGTTCAAAATGCTGCTACTGGAATATTAACTAAAACACAAATGTTTGACCATATCACAGCGATTTCAGCCTCCCTTTACTGGCTCCCTGTTCATGCTAGATCTGACTTTAAAGTGCTGCTATTAACCAAGAAAATACTTCATGGGTTTGCCTAGTTCTCAAAGTGAAGGCCTAATCTTTCCCTGGAGTTAAAAAGACGTGTCCAAGCTGCAGATCCTTCTCGTACTGCACCCTTTTTCTTCTCTTTCCCTTGACTTAAAACCCCTTTTCTTTTCTCTGGAAGAGTCTCCTAGCCGACATCAGGGAATCTGACTCTGTAGACTCTTTCACATCTCAACTGAAACCCCATGTGTTTTCCTCAGCTTTCAACTAGTCATTTTATTTGTTTGGTAGCTTGGCTTCCTTCTGAGCTTTGTCACAGCTATTCTCTGTTGGGAGGGTCTCAGTCTCAGTGTGTTTATAACTGTAGGTCTTACGAGTCATCTCTTGGTTTTGTCCTGCCGATGAGAATGTTCCTACTCTTTCCGAATGGATCACACTGTCCTAACCTTTTGTCTGTGTCTCTGAGCACGTGTGCCCAAGTTGTGTGCCCGTCCTCCTCTCTCTCCTGTTCTCGCTCTCCGGCTCTCTCATCTCGCTTTCAAGGACAGATGTTCTGCCTTTATGGACTGTCTGATGACCTTGGATCATCGCTCTCTCTGATTTGACCACCTGATGACTTCAGAGCCTGTTTGAGATGCATCATTTTCCCCCTTGGACACAACCCCACCCTCCTGCAGATGTATGCTATCGTTTGCACTGTTATACTATTTGTTTTAGCTACGACAACGTCTGCATCACTCTCATCACTTCTCTCGTGTTCGTTCTGCGTGTGTGTCAAAGTCTTCCCGCCTCGTGTGCATGTGAAGTCCATTCTCTCTGCAGGGCTCCATTGAGCAGAGTGGGTTTTGGGATACGGGGTCCTGCCAGCTCTTGACTGCATCTGTGTGGTTTCTCTCATTGTCCTGGATGGTCACAGATTCACTAAACTTGCCTTGCACTGTCTTTGCAATTCTATTACCCAGCACATGATTGCTAAATTGTATGCATTGACTGTATGTATTCTACATTACCTTATTATTATTATTATAATTATTCTACATTATCCATACATGATTCTACATTACATCCCCGGGTGCTGCACAGCGGCTGCCCACTGCTCCTAGCTACACAGCTAGGAGAGCTTAAATGCAGAGAAATAATTAATTTATTAATACTTTATTAATCCCACATGGGGATTAATAAAGTAGTAAAAAATACCTCACTGTGTGTAGTCTATGGTGTTACATTATAATTCTGTTATTTTTGTGTATTTTGTGCATTTCACGGCTATTGCACATCTGTCTGTCCTGGAAGAGGGACTTCCTCCTCTGTCTGTCCTGGAAGAGGGACCCCTCCTCTGTCTGTCCTGGAAGAGGGACCCTTCCTCTGTCTGTCCTGGAAGATGGACTCCTCCTCTGTCTGTCCTGGAAGAGGGACCCCTCCTCTGTCTGTCCTGGAAGAGGGACCCTTCCTCTGTCTGTCCTGGAAGAGGGAACCCTCCTCTGTCTGTCCTGGAAGAGGGACCCCTCCTCTGTCTGTCCTGGAAGAGGGACCCTTCCTCTGTCTGTCCTGGAAGATGGGCCCCTCCTCTGTCTGTCCTGGAAGAGGGACCCTTCCTCTGTCTGTCCTGGAAGAGGGACCCCTCCTCTGTCTGTCCTGGAAGAGGGACCCCTGGAAGAGGGACTCCTCCTCTGTCTGTCCTGGAAGAGGGACCCCTCCTCTGTCTGTCCTGGAAGAGGGACTCCTCCTCTGTCTGTCCTGGAAGAGGGACTCCTCCTCTGTCTGTCCTGGAAGAGGGACCCCTCCTCTGTCTGTCCTGGAAGAGGGACCCCTCCTCTGTCTGTCCTGGAAGAGGGACTCCTCCTCTGTCTGTCCTGGAAGACGGACCACTCCTCTGTCTGTCCTGGAAGAGGGACCCCTCCTCTGTCTGTCCTGGAAGACGGACCACTCCTCTGTCTGTCCTGGAAGAGGGACCCCTCCTCTGTCTGTCCTGGAAGATGGACTCCTCCTCTGTCTGTCCTGGAAGAGGGACCCCTCCTTTGTCTGTCCTGGAAGGACTCCTCCTTTGTCTGTCCTGGAAGAGGGACTCCTCCTCTGTCTCTCCTGGGAGAGGGACCCTCCTCTGTCTGTCCTGGAAGATGGACTCCTCCTCTGTCTGTCCTGGAAGAGGGACCCCTGGAAGAGGGACTCCTCTTCTGTCTGTCCTGGAAGAGGGACCCTTCCTCTGTCTGTCCTGGAAGAGGGACCCCTCCTCTGTCTGTCCTGGAAGAGGGACCCCTCCTCTGTCTGTCCTGGAAGAGGGACCCCTCCTTTGTCTGTCCTGGAAGGACTCCTCCTCTGTCTGTCCTGGAAGAGGGACTCCTCCTCTGTCTCTCCTGGGAGAGGGACTCCTCCTCTGTCTGTCCTGGAAGAGGGACCCCTCCTCTGTTTGTCCTGGAAGAGGGACCCCTCCTCTGTTGCTCTCCTGAGGTTTCTACCATGTTTTCTCGTGATAAGGTTTTCTTCTGAAATGTCTCCTCTTTCGGGTCTAGGGTCCAAGGGTAGAGGGTGTTTTGTACCGTATACTGTCATATATTATTGTACACAAATAAACTTTGTACACAATTAAACTTGACTTGATTTGACCTACACTGCACACTAGCTGTTCATACAAACTAGATGGTGAAAACACAGTCATTAGGCAAGTACCCAAATAAATGGATAGTGAATACTACATTTCTACCCTGTGGCTGAGTATCACCTACTAAGACACAACACAGTGTGTACATAGACATGCCACCACTACTGTAAAGCATTTGGTGTATGTAATAAAGTACTTGGTATCTACAGGGCTTTACGTTCAAGCCCAAGCACATGTGTAGTACAGAGTAAGTATGAAGTCAGTACCAGAGAAGAACACGGCACTTTAACATGTTATCTGTTTGTTTCCCTGGTAAGACTTGTAAATTAGAGGACTATAAAATAAAATAAAAGGGTTACCCATCGATTTTGTCAATTTGGAGCTGGAGCCTGGTTCAAATCCTGCGGCAATAAAAGCGAGAGATTCAACTCACCTCAGACCGAGTCACATCCATCCAGAAATACACGGATAGATTTCTGATTGTGGATAGAAGATGTGTGTGTGTGTGTGTGTGTGTGTGTGTGTGTGTGTGTGTGTGTGTGTGTGTGTGTGTGTGTGTGTGTGTGTGTGTGTCTGTGTTTTCTTTCAGGGGACAGAGGATGAGCTGTCGAACTCCAGCGAGCCGTGCTCTAGTGTGCCATAGCCGTTCATCTTCCTCAGCTTGAGCTGGTCCACCTGACCCAGGCCCTGCGTCTCTGGGATGGCCTCCTTTTTGGCAAACATGCAGCTGATCTCCACAAATGTCTTGTTTTTGGTCTCGGGGATTATGAAGTAGACGTAGATGGCCACCGAAAGACACACGCTGGCAAACACCAGATAGCAGTAGGATCCTGCTGACATCTGAGAGGTAGATACAGGAATGGTCAATGGATGGAGGGGTAGAAGGATGGCTGGGCATAAAACAGTTTGAGGTTTAGGATCCTGCCATAGTCATGCACCATCAGTTTTGTCTGCAGCGGTAAAAAACACCAACAGGTCAACAATAACGTACAGTGAGAAGGAGGCTGTGCTTGGCAGAGAGATGCAAGAGTTGGGCAAACAGGACTCAGTGTCCAGTCAGAGAGTACAGGGAAATAACAGCCTTCATTGTACGTGGATGAACTCTGTTATAGTGAGTAAGATGTGGGGAATACATCAAATCAGGGAAATGTCATGCAACGTTACTGTTAAAAGCAAGATACAGAAATTAGACAAATGCAAGGGGCCTCATTTATGAAATGTTCTTATGCACAAATTTGCTCTTAAACATGGAATATTTTAGCCTTCAGATTTGTTTCATGGATAACACGTGAAGCATGGGTAACCCCTGAATTCAAACACCAACTCAGACAAGTAATTTTGTGATTATATATATATCCTCATCCACTGATCACTTCTTAGAAACTAACAAAACTGATTCTGTTTCTCCTTCATTCCTTTGGGAAACCCAGGGTAGAGCCAGAACTCGCTGGAGGGACTACATGTCCAATCTGGCCTGGCAACGCCTTGGGATCCCCCAGGAGGAGATGGAGAGCATTGCTGGGGAGAGGGATGTCTGGGGTGCCCTACTTAGGTTGCTGCCACCATGACCCAACCCCGGAGAAGCGGCTGATGATGGATGAATGAATGAATGAATGAATGAACAGATGCTTTGGGAAACATTAAAAGCTGTTCTCAGGAGCCGAATTATTTCTTACTCTGCTCATGCAGCGCAGCACATGGATCAAAATACAAGAACTGACTGAATCCATTTTAGACTGGGATTGACAATACTCAGAGACATCTACTCCAGAGTTGTATAAAAAGAGACTGGGCCTCCAGACAGACTTCAACTTACTATCTACTGCCAAAGCAGAACAACTGTTGCCCCATAGACGTGGTACTTTTTATGAATATAAAGACGAGGCAAATCGGCTCCTTGCTCATCAAATAAAATTTAAATCTGCATCACGTATAATTTCCCAAACTGTGGACTCTTCTCAAAAATTAACTTCAGACTCTGCTATGATTAATAATACATTTTCATCTTACTACTCGAGCCTGTATACATCAGAAGCCCCTAGTGACATGACATCCATGAATAATCTTCTTAATAACTCAGAAACTCCTACTGTTAGTACAGAATTAAATCTGGAGTTAAACAAACCTTTCTTATTGGAGGAAGTGGTAAGCTCTATTCAAAGTATACAAAATGGCCAATCCCCAGGTCCTGATGGGTACTCCAGTTAATCTTTAAATTTTTTTCAATTAAACTAGCCCCTCTTCTTTTGGAAATGTTTGATGATGCCATTTCTATAGGCTCTTGGCCTCCAACACTGACCCTAGCATCAATCTCACTTTTGTTAAAACCTGACAAGGAGCCTACAAAATGTGCATCCCACTGTCCTATTTCACTTTTGAACGTGAATGTTACAATTCTGCCAAAAATGCTAGCAAGGCGATTGGATACTGTTTTGGTGGATATTATTTCAGAGGACCAGACAGGTTTTATGAAGGGCCACCACTCTTTTTCTAATGTACGTCAGCTCCTAAATGTTATTAATTTTGCATCTCCATTGGATGCCACAGAGGTAGTTATCTCATTAGATGTTCAAAAAGCATTCAACAGGGTGGAATGAGGATATTTATTTGCTGTCTTGAAAAAAATTGGTTTTGGGGAAAAATTCACCTCTGTCTGTTTTCTCTATTCCTCTCCACAGGCTTGCATTTGTACCAATAATCTATGTTCTCCAAACTTCCCCCTTTCATGAGGAACTCCTTAGGACTGCCCCCTATCACCTCTTTTATTCGCTATAGTCATTGAACCCCTCTCCATAACTCTAAAAGCATCTCTATTGATTAATGGCATTCATTGTTGGGTTACTGAACATCATTTGCCCTTATTTGCAGATGACCTATTATTATATGCCACTGACCCTGTTGCCTGTGTACCAGAAAAAATAGGTGTATTGACAAACGTTGGCACCTTCTCTGGATATAAATTAAGTTTCAAAAAGAGTGAGTGTTTTCCAGTTAACAACTCTGCATTAATGACGAACCAAGGTGAACCTTTCATTTGTCTAAATCTAGTTTTAAATACCTGGGTATAAAAATAATTTATTCAATTAAATCACTACATAAAGAGAATTTCACAGCCCTGGTGGAAAAAGTGAGATCGGACCTTCAGAGATGGAAGGTTATTCCTTTACCTTTGACTGCCAGAGTTCAATGTGTCGAAATGAATGTTTTGCCGCAACTTCTTTATTTTTTTGTTTTCCTCTTTTTGTGCCCAAATCTTTTTTCCTCAGTGTACAGCTTGATCTCAACCTTTATATGGAGGAGCTGTGTTCTACGCATAAATAGAGCTGTGCTTCAGAGAGAGGTCAAAAGGGGGCTTAGCTCTTCCAAACTTTGTTTTATTATTATTATAATTTATTTCACGTATCCTGTTTTACATCCTGTAGAGCCGGGTCCGAACTATGGACCTGAGGCACTATAGGGCAGATGTCACTTGATTGACAGTACTCGTCGTAATATGTGGGCTGTTCCGAGCAGGGCGATCTTCTGGACTGCACAGATGTTGATGTTTCCTGGGATATGGTTGGTGAACTTTTCCATTCCCTTCTTCATGAGTCCTAGAGCTCCAATGATCACTGGTGTTGTTTCGGTCTTCATTCCCCACATCCTGTTGATTTCAGTCTCCAGGTCTTTGTACTTGGTCAGTTTCTCTGTGATTTTCACCAAGGTGTTTTTTCGGATGGTATTGCCATGTCGATGAGCATGCACCTCTTTTGCTTCCTGTCCTTGATAACGATGTCGGGCTTGTTAGCTTTTATCTCTCTCTCTGTGTGGATGGGCGTGTCCCAGAGGATGGTGATGTCATTGTTTTCAGTGACCGTTTTTGGCTGCTCTTCATACCACTTCTCAGTGGTCTTGATCTTGTAACTCCTGCAGATCTTCCAGTGCAGGTATGCTGCTGCCTTGTTGTGCCTGTACATGTACTCGGTCTTTGCCAGTTCCGGGCAGCCTGAGACAATGTGGTCCATGGTTTATTTTGCTTCCTGTCCTTGATAACGATGTTGGGCTTGTTAGCTTTTATCTCTCTATCAGTGTGGATAGGCATGTCCCAGAGGATGGTGACATGCCCATCATGTTTTCAGTGACCGTTTTTGGCTGATGTTCGTACCACTTCTCAGTCGTATTGAACTCCTGCAGATCTTCCAGTGCAGGTATGCTGCTGCCTTGTTGTGCCTGTACATGTACTCGGTCTTTGCCAGGTCCGGGGCAGCCTGAGACAATGTGGTCGATGGTTTCTTCGTACATTCCACAGATTCTGCATTTTGGGTTTGTTCCACCTTTGATGATGTGATGGTGAAAGGATCTGGTTGCCAGGCTCTGGTCTTGTGCAGCGATTATTAGGCCCTCTGTCTCTGCTTTCAGCCCGGTGCTCCTCAGCCACTGGTGTGTCTTTTGTTGGTCCATGTCTGTGTCTTTCATTCTTTTTTGGGTGCTTCCTGTGCATTGCTTTGTCCTTCCAGGTTTTTTGCAGTTGCCACTGGCCATGGTGTTTTGCCTTCTGTTTCACTCGTTTGGCGTGGATGGTAGTTGCCTCATTTTCTGTTGGTGGGGTTTCTGGGACATCAAACTCTTTCTTGAATTGTGGTACCTGTTTCCACGGGTGGAAATAGGTACCACAAAGGGCACAATCACTACTTTTGGGGTTCTTTATTTATTTATTTCATATTTTTTTGTGTTATCACTCTAAATTGAATTGAGTAATTAAGTTCCACCTTTATGGTTTAGGCAGAAAGATTTAACGAAAAACAAATACAAAACCCCCCCCTCAAAAACAAATCAAAATTATTATTATTATTATTAATAATAATAATAATAATAATAATAATAATAATAATAATACAATAATAAAACACTCGGAACAGCCCACATATTACAACGAGTACTGTCAATCAAGTGACATCTGCCCTATAGTGCCTCAAGTCCATAGTTTGGACCCGGCTCTACAGGATGTAAAACAGGAAACACAAAAGAAACAATACTAATAATACTACTACTACTAATAATAAACATTTATATAGTGCCCAATGTCTTATCTGAAGGACATTATTGGGCAGCAAACATCCAAAACATGTTTTAACTACATCATCCAGACATGGACTGGTGCCATATAGAGGCTGACTGCTGTTTGTCTTCCCTTTGAGCTCTTGTTTGTGCCCCCTTACCTTCATCCCCCTCCCGACATACCTCTAGCCCCCATTGCCAAATCCACACTTAAGATCTGGACACAATTCTGTCAGCATTTGAAATTTTGAAATTTCTCCCTGCTGGGGTCTATTTGTAATAATCATTTATTCCTCCCTGCAATGTCGGATGCTGTTTTTGGGCAACGAAAACATTCCAATGACCTTTATATTGATGGTACCTTTGCTAGCTTTGAGACCTTACCTGCTAAATTTAACCAGTCCAGTTAAAACCTTTTTGATATTTTCAAATTATATCTTTCAAAGACCATACTCTTAGCAATATTAAGTGCGTCTGGGAGAAAGAGTTGGGGACAGAGCTTGATGATGACTGGTGGGAGAGGGACACTGGTGTGAGAGGGACACTGCATGTGTCAACTCCTCTTCCTCCTGCCCATCTGAGTCTAATCCAGTTTAAGGTTCTTCAATGAATTCACATCTCTAAATTTAAACTTTCAAACTTTTACCCTGAAGTAGATGACAAATGTGACCAATGTGCGCAATCCCCAGCTGACCTGATACACATGATCTGGTCATGCCCTAAACTGACAAGTTTCTGGTCCTCCTTTTTTGAAATAACTTCTAAAGTCCGTGGAGTAGAGGGCCTACCTGGTGTAGGGTTAGCTATTTTTGGAGTGCCAGACTTAGTTGAAAACTTCACATCAATGCAGCGAAACATTATCGCTTTCAGTTCTCTTCTTGATCGCAGAAGGATACTACTTTGGAAGTCCCCTCCACTCCCTTCGTCATCATCCCTGATAGAGGACATGATGATGTTCCTTCAACTAGAAAAAAATAAATTTGCCATTTGCGGATCAGCCCAGGAATTACTCTACCTGGTAGCCCTTCTTACCTTGTTTTGACCATCTATCAGTACTTCCCTATGATCAAGACCACTTGTATTATTTGTATTATATGTCTTCATTTTGGATGCTGTGTATTAGTGCAGACTACTATGTTACTATACTACTATACTTATGGCATATAAAAGTTTCTTTCCGCAGGGTGTTATTCAAATTAACGCTTAACACTGTCAATAAAACCAACCATGTTGTATACACTGTACTGCACATGTTGTATATACTGTACTGTACATGTTGTATATACTGTACTGTACATGTTGTACATACTGTACTGTACATTGTATGTATACTGGTAGGCTCTGTCATGTACATCTACCTCAGGCATGTATGTCAGTAAGCTGCTAACATGTATTCCAGCAGCTCTGATATATTCTCTGCACCATTGCACCTTATCACCTCTTATTTCACCTATTTCAGTCCTTGTGTACATATGTGAAGATTGTTGTGTTGTAGTGTTGTTATTCTATATTAAGTACTCTGAGAGAGCCACAAAACCAGAGTCACATTCCATGTACGTGCAAACCTACATGGCCAATAAACATGATTCTGATTCTGATATATTTTCCTCCAATATCTAAAATGTATGACTTCATAAAGCATGGCTTATGTAGACAGAGATGACATTTGTCTATGGCGCTCTACTTCATGTTCCTGAATGTGGTACTTATGAGACGATTGAATGCGTCTTGTTGATGTAAAGCTCTAACCTTTTTTATTTGTATTTTTTAGTTTTTAATTTATCTTAACTTTGACTTATCTTAATGTTTATTTATTTATTTATTTTACATTGGCAGTGGGTAAGGGTTGGGTGGGTGGGTGGGGGGACTGAGCAGTGCAAATTACCAAAATATTGAGGGACAATCATTTACATTTACATGGTATTTGTATGTTTTTTGTACACCCATGTTTCTTCCCATAAAATATTATTGAGAAAAAAAAAGCTCAACTATTAAAGCTCGATATCTTATCCATTTGAAACGTGATGACATTGTAACCCGGCCACTGAGGATGCACAAGCCAGTGCATTCTTAATGCTGGTCCCAAACCCGGATAAATGGGGAGGGTTGTGTCAGGATGGATATCCAGCAAAAAATCTTTGCCAAATGAAATATGCGGCTCATAAATCAGATTTCTATACGGGATTGGTTGAGGTCCAGGTTACCAACGACTGCCACTGGTACTGTTGGCCAGCAGGGTGCTGGTGGAAACTACGCTACTGTTGGGCAAAGAAAATGGAGAGGGGTAAGGCATGTCCAGAGACAGCGGGAGAGGAAGGAAGGGTAAAAGCATGGAGGTGGGAGTCAGAACTTTGAATGTTGGCGCTGTGACTGGTAAAGGGACAGAGCTGGCTGATATAATGGGGAGAAGGAAGGTAGATATACTGTGTGTGCAAGAGACCAGGTGGAAGGGGAGTATAGAGAAGTATAGAGAAGGCCAGAAGGAGTTACATTGTGTGTTTGTGGATTTAGAGAAAGCATACGACAGGGTGCCGAGAGAGGAGGTGTGGTATTGTATGAGGAAGTCAGGAGTTGCAGAGAGGTATGTAGGAGTGGTGCAGGATATGTATGAGGGAGGTGTGACAGTGGTGAGGTGTGCGGTTAGAATGACAGATGGGTTCAAGGTGGAGGTGGGATTATATCAAGGATCGGCTCTGAGCACTTTCTTGTTGCAATGGTGATGGACAGGTTGACAGACGAGATCAGGCAGGAGTCTCCGATGATGATGTTCATGGATGACATTGTGATTGGTAGTGAGAGTAGGGTGTAGGTTGAGGAGAGCCTGGAGAGGTTGAGGTATGCACTGGAGAGAAGACGAACGAGAGGGAGGACAGTGGAATGGTGAGGATGCAAGGAGTGGAGGTGACGAAGGCGTATGAGTTTAAATACTTGGGGTCAACTGTCCAAAGTAATGGGGAGTGCTGAAGAGAGGTGAAGAAGAGAGTGCAGGCAGGGTGGAGTGGGTGGAGAAGAGTGTCAAGAGTGATTTGTGACAGAAGGGTACCAGCAAGAGCTAAAGGGAAGGTTTACAAGATGGTTGTGAGACCAGCTATGTTATATGGTTTGGAGACAGTGGCACTGATGAAAAGACAGGAGGTGGAGCTGGAGGTGGCAGAGTTGAAGATGATAAGATTTTCATTGGGAGTGATGAAGAAGGACAGGATTAGGAACGAGTCTATTAGAGGGACAGCTGAGGTTGGACGGTTTGGAGACAAAACAAGAGAGGCAAGTTTGAGATGGTTTGGACATGTGTGGAGGAGAGATGCTGGGTATATTGGGAGAAGGATGCTGAATATGGAGCTGCCAGGGAAGAGGAGAAGAGGAAGGCCAAAGAGGAGGCTTATGGATGTGGTGAGGGAGGACGTGCAGGTGGTTGGTGTGACAGAGGAAGATGCAGAGGGCAGGAAGAGATGGAAATGGATGATCCGCTGTGGCGCTCCCTAACGGGAGCAGCTGAAAGTAGTAGTAGTAGTAGTAGTAATAGTAGAAACTCTATGACAATGTGGCATTTCTGTTGGACAGACCATCAGTATTCCAGCAGAACAGTCTTGTGATATAGTTGGATATAGGAGGCAGACAGTAATAGACCTGTTGACAATGATTTTCTGGGACTACAAACAAGATGTAACAGCTATTGTGGCTGGTGTGCCATCAGCTCAGCAGAAAACAGTTCCCACCCTTGTATAAGTTGATCCTCAGACCAAAACTAGCAGTCTAATGTAATGTAAATTCCTTGGCATTCATATCAGCAATAAACATCAAATTGGACATCAACACCAACTCTATCATCCAAAAGGCTCAACAATGAAACAGCTATTGGTCCAATTTTCCACCGCCATCATCCAAACCATCATCACACCTTCCTTTACAGTCTGGCAGGGAACCATTGACATCATCACCAAAACCAAGCTCCAACGGATAGTGAAAAAAGGCTTGCAAAATCATACCGTCTGACTCCCCCCCCCTCCCCCGGACTCCCTCTTTACCACCTGCAAAGCCAAATCATCAACAAACCCTCCCACCCAGTCAACTACCTCTTTAAACTCATGCCATCAGGAAGACACTACAGGTCAATCTGCAAAAAAACCCAAAACAACCGTTTCAGAGACCGTTTTTTTCCCCACTTCGATAAGAGCTCTCAACTCCATCCCCTCCTAACCATGAGCCATGATACCCCTTAATGACTATGCTATTGTTGCTATGTGTATCCCAAGTATTTATTTATTGCATGTATTTATGTTGGGAAGTTGGGTATGTTAACACAGAGCTACCATGATGTACCGTAAACAAATACCACCGACCTGGTTGTGTGGCAATAAAGTTTCTTGAATCTTGAATCTTGAATATATTACAAACTACATGGATGAGCCAAAACATTATGACCACTCACAGGTGAACTGAATAATGATCATCGCCAAAAAAGGGCACATGTCAAGGTCTGGGTAGATTAGATGGTAAGTGAACAATCAGTTCTCATAGTCAATGTGTTGGATGCAGGAGAAATGGGCAGGAGTAAAGACCTGAGTAGCTTTGACAAGGACCAAATTGTTATGGCTGGATGACTGGGTCAGGGTATCTCTGAAACTGCAAGGCTTGTGGGGTGCTCCCAGTCAGCAGTGGTGAGAATCTAACAACAGTGGTCCGAGGAGGGACAACCAAAAACTGGCGACAGGGCTCATGGATGCGTGAAGCCAATGAAGGCTATCCTGTCTGTTCCAAACTGACCGAAGGTCTACTGTGGCACAAGTCCCAGAACATTTTGATGATGGTTATGGGAGGAATGTTTCACAACATAGTGCATTACACCCTGCTGCATATTGGGCTGCATAACCGCAGATGGGTAAGAGTGCCCATGATGATGTCCACTGTCGCAAGTGCCTACAATGGGCACGTGAGCATATAAACTGGACCTTGGAACAGCGGAAGAAAGTTGCCTGGTCTGACGAGTCGCTTTTTTTTTTTAGATTATATGGATGGCAGTGTATACACTCACTGGCCACTTTATTAGGTACACCTTGCTAGTACCGGGTTGGACCCCCTTTTGCCTTCAGAACTGCCTTAGTCCTTCGTGGCATAGATTCAACAAGGTACTGGAAACATTCCTCAGAGAGTTTGGTCCATATTGACATGATAGCATCACGCAGTTGCTGCAGATTTGTTGGCTGCACATCCATGATGCGAATCTCCCGGTCCACCACATCCCAAAGGTGCTCTATTGGATTGAGATCTGGTGACTGTGGAGGCCATTTGAGTACAGTGAACTCATTGTCATGTTCAAGAAACCAGTGTGAGATGATTCGAGCTTTATGACATGGCGCGTTATCCTGCTGGAAGTAGCCATCAGAAGATGGGAACACTGTGGTCATAAAGGGATGGACATGGTCAGCAACAATACTCAGGTAGGCTGTGGCGTTGACACGATGCTCAATTGGTACTAAGGGCCCCAAGTGTGCCAAGAAAATATCCCCCACACCATTACACCACCACCACCAGCCTGAACCGTTGATACAAGGCAGGATGGATCCATGCTTTCATGTTGTTGACGCCAAATTCTGACCCTACCATCCGAATGTCTCAGCAGAAATGGAGACTCATCAGACCAGGCAACGTTTTTCCAATCTTCTATTGTCCAATTTTGGTGAGCCTGTGCGAATTGTAGCCTCAGTTTCCTGTTCTTAGCTGACAGGAGGGGCACCCGGTGTGGTCTTCTGCTGCTGTAGCCCATCTGCCTCAAGGTTCGACGTGTTGTGCGTTCAGAGATGCTCTTCTGCATACCTCGGTTGTAATGAGTGGTTATTTGAGTTAGTGTTGCCTTTCTATCAGCTCGAACCAGTCTGGCCATTCTCCTCTGACCTCTGGCATCAACAAGGCATTTTCGCCCACAGAACTGCCGCTCACTGGATATTTTCTCTTTTTTGGACCATTCTCTGTAAACCCTAGAGATGGTTGTGTGTGAAAATCCCAGTAGGTCAGCAGTTTCTGAAATACTCAGACCAGCCCGTCTGGCACCAACAACCATGCCACGTTCAAAGTCACTTAAATCACCTTTCTTCCCCATTCTGATGCTCGGTTTGAACTGCAGCAGATCGTCTTGACCATGTCTACATGCCTAAATGCATTGAGTTGCTGCCATGTGATTGGCTGATTAGAAATTTGCGTTAATGAGCAGTTGGACAGGTGTGCCTAATAAAGTGGCCGGTGAGTGTATGTGTGCCATTTACCTGGGGAGGTGATGGGACCAGGATGCACTGTGGGAAGATGACAAGCCAGTGGAGGGAGTGTGATGCTCTGGGCAATATTCTGCAGGGGTGCCCTGGGTCCGGCCATTCACGTGGACATCATTTCGACATGTGCCACCTACCTAAACATTGTTGCAGACCCGGCACACCCCTTCATGGTCATGGTGTATTCCCTGATAGCAGTGGCCTCTTTCAGCAGGATAATTCATCCTACTGCACTGCACTCATTATTCGGGAATGGTTTGAGGAACATGATGAAGTGTTCAAGGTGTTGCCCTGGCCTCCAAATTCTCCAGATCTGAATCCAATTGAGCATCTGTAGGATGTGCTGGATCAACAAGTCTGATCCATGCCAGCTCCACCTTGCAACTTACAGGATTTAAAGGATCTGCTGCTAATGTTTTGGTGCCAGATACCTCAGGACACCTTCAGGGGCCTTGTAGTCCATGCCCTGGCAGGTCAGCGCTGTTTTGGCAGCACATGGAGGACCAACAGCATATTATGCAGGTGGTCACAATGTTCTGGCTCTTTAGTGTATATTAAATTATATGGGAACACCTACTACTACTACTACTACTACTACTACTACTACTACTACTACTACTACTACTACTACTACTACTACTACTTTCCGCTGTTTCCATTAGGGGGCGCCACCGTGGGTCATCCGTTTCCATCTCTTCCTGTCCTCTGCATCTTCCTCTGTCACACCAGCCCCCTGCATGTCCTCCCTCACCACACCCATAAACCTCCTCTCTGGCCTTCCTCTTCTCCTCTTCCCTGGCAGCTCCATATTCGGCATCCTTCTCCCAATATACCCAGCATCTCTCCTCCCACATGTCCAAACCATCTCAATCTTGTCTCTCTTGTTTTGTCTCCAAACCGTCCAACCTGAGCTGTCCCTCTAATATACTCGTTCCTAATCCTGTCCTTCTTCGTCACTCCCAATGAAAATCTTAGCACCTTCACCTCTGCCACATCCAGCTCCACCTCCTGTCTTTTCATCAGTGCCACTGTCTCCAAACCATACAACATAGCTGGTCTCACTACCATCTTGTAAACCTTGCTGTACAGTGATATTGATTGTCATGGCGACATCAGCATCAGGTTTCAATCTTTTCTCTTGCTGGAGTTGTTTCCAACATGTATGTGTTTGCTGCTGCACCAGTGTTCAACCTACCCATTCAAACCATTACAACAGTGGTACACAGAGACTGGAGAGTGTTTCCAGCAATGGTAAAAATGATTGGTAGAGTTATGGGACCTGACACCATGATCCAGACAGATAACGCAGATTACAGCTTGTTGGGTTGTTTATATCAGAGATTAGGAAGCATATGTGGCTTGTTTCTATCAGATATTAGGAAGCATATTTGGGTTGATTATATCAGAGGTTAGGAAGCATATGTGGGTTGATTATATCAGAGATTAGGAAGCATATTTGGTTTGTTTATATCAGAGGTTAGGAAGCGTATTTGGTTTGTTTATATCAGAGGTTAGGAAGCATATTTGGTTTGTTTATATCAGAGGTTAGGAAGCATATGTGGGTTGTTTATATCAGAGATTAGGAAGCATAGGTGGGTTGTTTATATCAGAGATTAGGAAGCATATTTGGGTTGTTTAAATCAGAGATTAGGAAGCATATGTGAGTTGTTTATATCAGAGATTAGGAAGCATATGCGTGTTGTTTATATCAGAGATTAGGAAGCATATGTGGGTTCTTTATATCAGAGACTAGGAAGCATATGTGGGTTGTATTTATCTGAGATTAGGAAGTTTATGTGGGTTGTTTATATCAGAGATTAGGAATCATATGTGAGATGTTTATATCAGAGATTAGGAAGCATATTTGGGTTGTTTAAATCAGAGATTAGGAAGCATATGTGAGTTGTTTATATCAGAGATTAGGAAGCATATGCGTGTTGTTTATATCAGAGATTAGGAAGCATATGTGGGTTCTTTATATCAGAGACTAGGAAGCATATGTGGGTTGTATTAATCTGAGATTAGGAAGTTTATGTGGGCTGTTTATATCAGAGATTAGGAATCATATGTGAGATGTTTATATCAGAGATTAGGAAGCATATGTGGGTTCTTTATATCAGAGACTAGGAAGCATATGTGGGTTGTATTTATCTGAGATTAGGAAGTTTATGTGGGTTGTTTATATCAGAGATTAGGACATTTATGTGGGCTGTTTATATCAGAGATTAGGAATCATATGTGAGATGTTTATATCAGAGATTAGGAAGCATATGTGGGTTGTTTATATCAGAGTTTGGGAAGCATATGTGGGTTGTTTATATAAGAGATTAAGAAGCATATTTGGGTTGTTTATATCAGAGATTAGGAAGCAAAGGTGGGTTGTTTATATCAGAGATTAGGAAACATATGTGGGTTGTATTTATCTGAGATTAGGAAATTTATGTGGGTTGTTTATATCAGAGATTAGGAAGCATATTTGGGTTGTTTATATCAGAGATTAGGAAGCATATGTGAGTTGTTTATATCAGAGATTAGGAAGCATATGTGGGTTGTTTATATCAGTTATTAGGAAGCATATTTTGGTTGTATACATCTGAGATTAGGAAGCATATGGGCGTTGTTTATATCAGATATTAGGAAGCATATGTGGGTTGTTTATATCAGAGATTAGGAAGCATATTTGGGTTGTTTATATCAGCGATTAGGAAGCATATTTGGCATGATTATATCAGAGATTAGGAAGCATATGTGTGTTGTTTATATCAGAGATTAGGAAGCATATGTGGGTTGTTTATATCGGAGATTAAGAAGCATATGTGGGTTGTTTATATCAGGTATTAGGAAGCATATGTGGGTTGTTTATATCAGGTATTAGGAAGCATATGTGGGTTGTTTATATCAGAGATTAGGAAGCATATGTGGGTTATTTATATGAGAGATTAGGAAGCATATGTTGGTTGTTTATATCAGGTATTAGGAAGCATATGTGGCTTGTTTATATCAGAGATTAGGAAGCACATTTTGGTTGGGTGCACAGCATCTCACACTGGCTGGTTAAACAATATCTCATGGTAATTCTCACAGTAGCAGAGATATTTTTTCTTCTTCTTTTTACCTGGAGAAATGGGAAGACGAAACCCACGGTGAAGTTGGACATCCAGTTGAGTGATCCGCCAACAGTGTAAGCTGCTGACCGGTGGGACTGTTTAAACAGCTCAGCGGTCATCAGGAAGGGAACGCCGGCTGGACAAAACACAAATGGTAAAATTACACTCTTCATATACGCCTCCAAATGTAACTATACTGTCTGGTTTGCAAGTTCCTCTGATAATTTTCTGACTGAAGTTAATTTTGACCCTCGTAAAAAAAGTATATTGTTCAAAGTATATTTAAAGCAGCACTACTGATATTATTCCTTCATTCCTTCCTTCCTTCCTTCCTTCCTTCCTTCCTTCCTTCCTTCCTTCCTTCCTTCCTTCCTTCCTTCCTTCATTCATTCGTTCATTCATTCATTCCTTCCTTCCTTCCTTCCTTCCTTCCTTCCTTCCTTCCTTCCTTCCTTCCTTCCTTCCTTCCTTCCTTCCTTCATTCATTCATTCATTCAGCATCAGTTGCTTCACTGGGGTCTGGTCATGGGGGCAGCAAGCTAAGTAGGGCATTCCAGACATCCCTTTCCCAAGCAACGCCCTCCAGCTCCTCCTGGGGGATTCCAAGGCGTTCCCGGGCCAGATTGGACATGTAGTCCCTCCAGCGAGTTCTGGGTCTGCCCCCAGGTCTCCTCCCAGTTGGCCGTGCCCAGTAAACTTCCAAAGGAAGGCGACTAGGGGGCATCCTAATCAGATGCCCGAACCACCTCAACTGGCTCCTTTTGACGCAAAGGAGCAGCGGCTTTACTCCAAGCTCCCTCCGGATGTCCTAGCTCCTCACCCTATCTCTAAGGCTGAGCCCAGACACCCTACGCAGGAAACTCATTTCAGCCGCTTGTATCTATGATTTCACCCTTTCGGTCACTACCCAAAGCTCATGACCATATGAGAGGGTTGGAACGAAGACTGACTGGTAAATTGGTCTTCCGGCTCAGCTCCTTCTTCATCTCAATAGTCCAGTACAAGGTCCGCATTACTGCTGATGCTGCACCAATCTGCCTGTCAATCTCCCGCTCCATCATACCCTCACTCATGAACAGGACCCCGATATACTTGAACTCCTTCACTTGAGGCAACAACTCATCCCCAACCCGGAGGGAGCAATCCACCAATTTCCGGTAGAGAACCATGGCCTCAGATTTGGATGTGCTGACTCTCATCCCAGCCATTTCACACTCAGCTGCAAACCGCCCCAGTGCTTACTGGAGGTCGCATTCCGATGAAGCCAACAAAACCACATCATCTGCTAAGAGCAGAGTTGCAATTTTGAGGTTCCCAAAATGGACACACTCCTCACCTTGGCTTCGACTTGAGATCCTGTCCATGAATACCACAAACAGAAACGGAGGCAAGGGACAACCTTGGCGGAGTCCAACACCTACTGAAAACGTGTTTGACTTTGTGCTGAGAATGCGGACACAGCTCTCACTTTGGTTATACAAGGACTGGATGGCTTGTAGCAACTGCCCTGTTACCCCATACTCCCGCAGTACCCCCCACAGAGATCCCTGGCGTACACGGTTGTAAGCTTTCTCCAAGTCATTGTTATTATTACTATTGATGTTTAATAATATTAATTGTAGGTACTATTTGGATTTTGGCATCATCAACTATTCCAAAGGCAACCAAGTCTTGATGTTTAATAATATTAATTGTAGGTACTATTTGGATTTTGGCATCATCAACTATTCCAAAGACAACCAAGTGTTTTTTCCGCTTCATGGCATGGCAACAGGACATGTGCACATACTTTACAAGCTGTAGTGTAGTGTATGGAGATACACATGAAAGCAAATGTTTTTATTTGCAGTAATATGTATTTTATGTTTGACTTCGGACCCTTGATGTCTATTGGTTGTGTATGTTGTATAAATGTACACGTGCCACTCTGGTGCGCGCCCTTGGCAGAAGACAGAGCAAGAGGGTCACTCATGTGTTTCCTGCCCGCTTAACGCAGTCGTGTTGTAATGTTACTACGGTCTAGCAAATAAAAGAGGAAGACCAAGATACACCTTGATCGTTGTATAATTACGTTATCCTGTAGATACATGACACAGCTTGACAGACTATTGCAGAAAGACAAGGTGAAGAACAATATCTCCACTTACATGTGTGCCGTAATGCAATCCCTATATTTCCTGCACTCTTAAAAACGTCATAATGTTATGGAAATCCCTGAACGTTTACTACAAACAAATCCATTAGAATCATCAAGAACCGTCTCTAATTTAATAGTCCTCCTGTTAAATAAAAATGTATGATGCTACAGGCAAATTACAGACATATTTTCTATTTTAAGGTTAATCACATGAACTCTATGATTTCAGTTGTACTTTTACATATAAATTCTGTAAGAAAAAATACAGAAAGTTGACTGTAAAATAAAATGTTACAGCTAAATAAAAACAGTAATAAGACACATTTTCTGTCAGTTTGTCAAGACTGGTTTGGCGGATTAGTGGACTCGCAGTCACCATGAACTCCTCCCATACCACAAGCCCGACACCTCATTACTATCATAAGCCCTAAACCTCATTACTATCATAAGGCTTAAACCTCATTACTATCATAAGGCCTACACCTCATTACTATCATAAGATCTGCTCCTCAAAACTATCATAAGGCCTACACTTCATTACTATCATAAGATCTGCTCCTCATTACTATCATAAGATCTGCTCCTCATTACTATCATAAGGCTTACACCTCATTACTATCATAAGATCTGCTCCTCATTACTATCATAAGGCCTACACCTCATTACTATCATAAGGCCTACACCTCATTACTATCATAAGGCTTAAACCTCATTACTATCATAAGCCATAAACCTCATTACTATCATAAGGCCTACACCTCATTACTATCATAAGATCTGCTCCTCATAACTATCATAAGGCTTACACCTCATTCCTATCATATGATTTACACTTTTTTATTATCATAAGGCCTACACCTCATTACTATCATATGATTTACACGTTTTTATTATCATAAGGTCTACACCTCATTACTATAATAGCCTAAACCTCATTACTATCAAATGATCTACACCTCATTACTATCATAAGGCCTAAACCTCATTACCATCATATGATTTACACTTTTTTATTATCATAAGATCTGCACCTCATTACTATCATAACACCTACACCTCATTACCATCATAAGGCCTAAACCTCATTACTATCATAACAGCTACACCTCATTACCATCATAAGGCCTAAACCTTATTACTATCATAAGACCTACAGGACATTACTATCATAAGACCTACGTGTCATTAATGTCATAAGGCCTAAACCTCATCACTATCATAAGATCTGCTCCTCAAAACTATCATAAGAGCTGCACCTCATTACTATCATAAGGCCAAAACCTCATTAATATCATAAGGCCTAAACCTCATTACTATCATAAGAGCTGCACCTCATTACTATCATAAGACCTACACCTCATTACTATCATAAGGCCAAAACCTCATTACTATCATAAGACCTACACGTCATTAATATCATAAGACCTAAACCTCATTACTATCATAAGATCTGCAACTCATTACTATCATAACACCTACACCTCATTACTATCATAAGGCCAAAACCTCATTACTATCATAAGACCTACACCTCATTACTATCATAAGTCCTACAGCACATTACTATCATAAGACCTACACGTCATTACTATCATAAGACCTACACCTCATTACTATCATAAGATATGCACCTCATTACTATCATAACACCTACACCTCATTACTATCATAAGGCCTAAACCTCATTACTATCATAAGATCTGCACCTCATTACTATCATAAGACCTACACCTCATTACTATCATAAGGCCAAAACCTCATTACTATCATAAGACCTACACCTCATTACTATCATAAGACCTAAACCTCATTACTATCATAAGATCTGCACCTCATTACTATCATAACACCTACACCTCATTACTATCATAAGGCCTAAACCTCATTACTATCATAAGATCTGCACCTCATTACTATCATAAGACCTACACCTCATTACTATCATAAGGCCAAAACCTCATTACTATCATAAGACCTACACCTCATTACTATCATAAGACCTACACCTCATTACTATCATAAGACCTACAGGACATTACTATCATAAGAGCTGCGCGTCATTAATATCATAAGGCCTAAACCTCATTACTATCATATGATCTACACCTCATTACTATAATAAAGGCCTACACCTCATTACTATCTCAAGGCCTAAACCTCATTACTATCATAAGCCCTAAACCTCATTACAATCATAAGGCCTACACCTCATTACTCTAATATGATCTACACCAGCGTTTCTCAAAGCTCTCCTGGAGGACCACTTGTCCTGCATGGTTTAGATCTGTCCCTGCTCCAACACAGCTGATTCAAATGATCAACTCGTTATGAGCTCCCGTAGCTGCCTAATAACAAAGCTGATCATTTAAATCAGCTGTGTTGGAGCAGGGACAGATCTAAACCATGCAGGACAAGTGGTCCTCCAGGAGAGCTTTGAGAAACGCTGAGCTAGAGTTCTCAGCATGTATTGTTATTTATTATTATATATAAGACATTACCAATTTATGACATGTTATTTCCTATGGTCTTGGATAGTCGAGTCCATATTAATGAACCTGATTGGTTCAGACAAAGAAATAAAACAAAGAATCTTGATTTAAAATCACAAACTGCCTTAGGAAATTCTTTTTTTTCCTTTTTTTAAGTGCGTGGTATTCCCTTCAAGATGTTTTACGTCTGACCTTTATACAGCGCTATTTCACCAAACACAAACTTTGAACATAGGTCTTTGAATGAAATCTATCCTGCAGTGGTTCTTGATGGTGTTTAATGGAAGGGCCAAGAGTCTGCAGTTCTCCACTACAACCAAACACAGGGTGATTTCCCTCATCAGTGCTCATCTTCACAACCAACTGAATTCATCTTTGGTTAAAGGAAAAACGACATGGTCATGACGTATGGGTGAGTTATGACGTATGGGTGAGTCATGACGTATGGGTGAGTCATCCGATATGGGTGAGTCATGACATACGGGTAGGTCCTGAGATTTGGGTGACTCATGACATACGGGTGAGTCATGACATATGGGTGAGTCATGACATATGGGTGAGTCATGAGATTTTGGTGAGTCATGAGATATGGGTGAGTCATGACATACGGGTGAGTCATGAGATTTTGGTGAGTCATGACATACGGGTGAGTCATGAGATATGGGTGAGTCATGACATACGGGTGAGTCATGAGATTTGGGTGAGTCATGAGATATGGGTGAGTTATGACATACGGGTGAGTCATGACATACGGGTGAGTCATGAGATTTGGGTGAGTTATGACATACGGGTGAGTCTTGACATACGGGTGAGTCATGAGATTTGGGTGAGTCATGACATACGGGTGAGTCATGAGATTTGGGTGAGTCATGACATATGGGTGAGTCATGAGATTTGGGTGAGTCATGACATACGGGTGAGTCATGAGATTTGGGTGAGTTATGACATACAGGTGAGTCATGAGATATGGGTGAGTCATGAGATTTGGGTGAGTCATGACATATGGGTGAGTCATGAGATTTGGGTGAGTCATGAGATATGGGTGAGTTATGACATACGGGTGAGTCATGACATACGGGTGAGTCATGAGATTTGGGTGAGTTATGACATACGGGTGAGTCTTGACATACGGGTGAGTCATGAGATTTGGGTGAGCCATGACATACGGGTGAGTCATGACATACGGGTGAGTCATGACATATGGGTGAGTCATGAGATTTGGGTGAGTCATGACATACGGGTGAGTCATGAGATTTGGGTGAGTCATGACATACAGGTGAGTCATGAGATATGGGTGAGTCATGACATATGGGTGAGTCATGAGATTTGGGTGAGTCATGAGATAAGGGTGAGTTATGACATACGGGTGAGTCATGACATACGGGTGAGTCATGAGATTTGGGTGAGTTATGACATACGGGTGAGTCTTGACATATGGGTGAGTCATGAGATTTGGGTGAGTCATGACATACGGGTGAGTCATGAGATTTGGGTGAGTCATGACATACGGGTGAGTCATGACATACGGGTGAGTCATGAGATTTGGGTGAGTCATGACATACGGGTGAGTCATGAGATTTGGGTGAGTCATGACATACGGGTGAGTCATGAGATTTGGGTGAGTCATGACATACAGGTGAGTCATGAGATTTGGGTGAGTCATGACATACGGGTGAGTCATGAGATTTGGGTGAGTCATGACATACGGGTGAGTCATGAGATTTGGGTGAGTCATGACATACAGGTGAGTCATGAGATTTGGGTGAGTCATGACATACGGGTGAGTCATGAGATTTGGGTGAGTTATGACATACGGGTGAGTCTTGACATACGGGTGAGTCATGAGATTTGGGTGAGTCATGACATACGGGTGAGTCATGAGATTTGGGTGAGTCATGACATACGGGTGAGTCATGAGATTTGGGTGAGTCATGACATACAGGTGAGTCATGAGATTTGGGTGAGTCATGACATACGGGTGAGTCATGAGATTTGGGTGAGTCATGACATACGGGTGAGTCATGAGATTTGGGTGAGTCATGACATACAGGTGAGTCATGAGATTTGGGTGAGTCATGACATACGGGTGAGTCATGAGATTTGGGTGAGTTATGACATACGGGTGAGTCTTGACATACGGGTGAGTCATGAGATTTGGGTGAGTCATGACATACGGGTGAGTCATGAGATTTGGGTGAGTCATGACATAC
>JAJHIY020001135.1:917500-982500 GCA_022114975.2 Lampris megalopsis | reverse complement strand
TCCACCCCCTCTGCTGATCCAGACTACCACATGCCTCCTCCCATACATGTGGAGTCGCCAGCCGCTTCTTTTCACCTGACAGTGAGGAGTTTCACCAGGGGGACGTAGCACGTGGGAGGATCACGCTATTCCCCCCAGCTCCCCCTAACCTCGAACAGGCGCCCCGACCGACCAGAGGAGGCGCTAGTGCAGCGACCAGGACACATACCCACATCCAGCTTCCCACCTGCAGACACGGTCAATTGTGTCTGTAGGTGGGCCCGACCAACCCGGAGGTAACACGGGGAGTCCAACCGGCGATCCCATGTTGGTAGACAACAGAATAGACCGCCATGCTACCCTGAAGCCCCCCTATTCACCATTACTTTATATAATGGACAGCTATATCTTGGTCCACCCACTGGTTTTAAACAAGGCAATCACAGAGTCACTACAACCTGCGACACTTTTTCTTTTTCTTTTTGGTACTTCAAGTATCATGGAGTGGTAAAATGTCATATATATTGGTTGGTTACTAAAGGGCTATAAGAGCTATCTCACCGTTCTGGATTTGAAACACTAATATTTTCCTACATCATTTATCTCTTTATTCGTCAGGCATTTTGAATTTTCTCTTTGAAAGCAAAAATATATACAGGCAAAAGGTAGAAACCAGTTTTTCTTTTTTTCTTTTTGAAAGAGCGCTGGGCAGCGCAGTGGTTAGCACGGTCACATCACGGCAAGAAGGTACTGGGTTCGAGCCCCGGGGTAGTCCAACCTTGGGGTTCGTCCCAGGTCATCCCCTGGGTGGAGTTAGCATGTTCTCCCCGTGTCTGCGTGGGTTTCCTCCGGGGGCTCCGGTTTTCTCCCACAGTCCAGGCACATGTAGTTCAGGTGACTCAAACACATGTAGTTCAGGTGACTCAAACACATGTAGGTCAGGTGACTCAAAAACATGTAGGTCAGGTGACTCAAACACATGAAAGTCAGGTGACTCAAACACATGTAGGTCAGGTGACTCAAACACATGAAGGTCAGGTGACTCAAACACATGTAGGTCAGGTGACTCAAACACATGAAGGACAGGTGACTCAAACACATGTAGGTCAGGTGACTCAAACACATGAAGGACAGGTGACTCAAACACATGTAGGTCAGGTGACTCAAACACATGAAGGTCAGGTGACTCACACACATGTAGGTCAGGTGACTCAAACACATGAAGGACAGGTGACTCAAACACATGTAGGTCAGGTGACTCAAACACATGAAGGACAGGTGACTCAAAAACATGTAGGACAGGTGACTATTACACATGTAGGTCAGGTGACTCAAACACATGAAGGACAGGTGACTCAAACACATGTAGGTCAGGTGACTCAAACACATGTAGGTCAGGTGACTCAAACACATGAAGGACAGGTGACTCAAAAATATGTAGGTCAGGTGACTCAAACACATGAAGGACAGGTGACTCAAACACATGTAGGTCAGGTGACTCAAACACATGAAGGACAGGTGACTCAAACACATGTAGGTCAGGTGACTCAAACACATGAAGGACAGGTGACTCAAAAACATGTAGGTCAGGTGACTCAAAAACATGTAGGTCAGGTGACTCAAACACATGAAGGACAGGTGACTCAAACACATGTAGGACAGGTGAATCAAAAACATGTAGGTCAGGTGACTCAAACACATGAAGGACAGGTGACTCAAACACATGTAGGTCAGGTGACTCAAACACATGAAGGTCAGGTGACTCACACACATGTAGGTCAGGTGACTCAAACACATGAAGGACAGGTGACTCAAACACATGTAGGTCAGGTGACTCAAACACATGAAGGACAGGTGACTCAAACACATGTAGGTCAGGTGACTCAAACACATGTAGGTCAGGTGACTCAAACACATGTAGGTCAGGTGACTCAAACACATGAAGGACAGGTGACTCAAACACATGTAGGTCAGGTGACTCAAACACATGTAGGTCAGGTGACTCAAACACATGTAGGTCAGGTGACTCAAACACATGAAGGACAGGTGACTCAAAAATATGTAGGTCAGGTGACTCAAACACATGAAGGACAGGTGACTCAAACACATGTAGGTCAGGTGACTCAAACACATGAAGGTCAGGCGACTCGAACATATGTAGGTCAGGTGACTCAAACACATGAAGGACAGGTGACTCAAACACATGTAGGTCAGGTGACTCAAACACATGTAGGACAGGTGACTATTACACATGTAGGTCAGGTGACTCAAACACATGTAGTTCAGGTGACTATTACACATGTAGGTCAGGTGACTCAAACACATGAAGGTCAGGTGACTCAAACACATGTAGGTCAGGTGACTCAAACACATGAAGGACAGGTGACTCAAACACATGAAGGACAGGTGACTCAAACACATGAAGGACAGGTGACTCAAACACATTAAGGTCAGGTGACTCAAACACATGTAGGTCAGGTGACTCAAACACATGTAGGTCAGGTGACCCAAACACATGAAGGACAGGTGACTCAAACACATTAAGGTCAGGTGACTCAAACACATGAAGGACAGGTGACTCAAACACATGTAGGACAGGTGACTATTACACATGTAGGTCAGGTGACTCAAACACATGTAGTTCAGGTGACTATTACACATGTAGGTCAGGTGACTCAAACACATGAAGGTCAGGTGACTCAAACACATGTAGGTCAGGTGACTCAAACACATGAAGGACAGGTGACTCAAACACATGAAGGACAGGTGACTCAAACACATGAAGGACAGGTGACTCAAACACATTAAGGTCAGGTGACTCAAACACATGTAGGTCAGGTGACTCAAACACATGTAGGTCAGGTGACCCAAACACATGAAGGACAGGTGACTCAAACACATTAAGGTCAGGTGACTCAAACACATGAAGGACAGGTGACTCAAACACATTAAGGTCAGGTGACTCAAACACATGGAGGTCAGGTGACTCAAACACATGTAGGTCAGGTGGATCAGCTGTACTAAATTGTCCCTAGGTGTATGTGTGTGTGTGTGTGTTTGTGGGCATGTGTGTGTGTGGGCGTGTGTGTGGGCATGTGTGTGTGTGTGTGAGTGTGTGTGTGTGTGTGTGTGGGCATGTGTACGTGTGTGTGTACGTGTGTGTGTGTGGGCGTGTGTGTGGCATGTGTGTGTGTGTGTGTGGGCGTGTGGGCATGTGTGTGTGAGTGTGAGTGTGTGGGCATGTGTGTGTGTGTGGGCATGTGTGTGTGTGTGGGCATGTGTATGTGTGGGCGTGTGTGTGTCGGCGTGTGTGTGGCATGTGTGTGTGTGTGTGTGTGGGCATGTGTATGTGTGTGTGTGTGAGTGTGTGTGTGGGCGTGTGTGTGTCGCATGTGTGTGGGCGTGTGCGTGTGTGTGTGTGTGTGTGTGTGTGAGTGTGTGGGCGTGTGGGCGTGTGTGGGCATGTGTGTGGCATGTGTGTGGCTGTGTGTGGGCGTGTGGGCGTGTGTGTGTGTGTGTGGGAGTGTGTGTGTGTGGGCGTGTGTGTGGGCGTGTGTGTGTGTGTATGTGTGTGTGTGAGTGTGTGGGCGTGTGGGCGTGTGTGATGGCCTGGCGGCCTGTCCAGGGTGTCTTCCTGCCTGCCGCCCAATGACTGCTGGGATAGGCTCCAGCATCCCTGCGACCCTGAGAGCAGGATAAGCGGTTCAGATAATGGATGGCTGGATGAAAGAGCGCCCCCTAGTTCAGCTTCTCTCAGCCTTTTTTTCTTTTCTGATATTCTTGTCATTAGACACTATTATAGCCAATCAGAACAATTCATCAAAATATGAAACCCCGCCCTCACTTACCACCAACCCTCTCTTTATTTGTCACTCAAAGGTCAGCTCATGAATATCAATGAGGACTAGACCACTCCCTCACAGTTCTTGATACAATTCAGATCAGTTCTGTATAAAGTTATAATTTTCTTTTAATATTAGTCATTTGCAAATATCTTTTTACGATGTTGTGTTCAGTGTTTTTAGGACATGAAACGTTAAATCTGATTACTTATTTTGGTCCGGTTTGCCGCGTTTGTAAGCTGTTTGCGATGAGCCACTGTTATGACACTGTAACCACACAGTGCAGATAACTATCTACTGTTATGACACTGTAACCACACAGTGCAGATGACTATCTATTGTTATGACACTGTAACCACACAGTGCAGATGACTATCTATTGTTATTACACTGTAACCTCACACTGCAGATTACTATCTATTGTTATTACACTGTAACCACACAGTGCAGATTACTATCTATTGTTATTACACTGTAACTACACAGTGCAGATTACTATCTATTGTTATGACACTGTAACCTCACAGTGCAGATTACTATCTATTGTTATTACACTGTAACCACACAGTGCAGATGACTATCTATTGTTATTACATTGTAATCACACAGTGCAGATTACTATCTATTGGTATTACACTGTAACCACACAGTGCAAATTACTGTCTGATCCAGGGTCTCTTAATAACTATCGGCCAGTCTCTAATCTTCCATTCTTCTCTAAAGTACTAGAGAGAGTTGTGTATCAACAACTTTCGACCCATATAAAAGAAAACCATCTATATGAACCTTTTCAGTCGGCTTTCAGGCCCTGTCACTCCACTGAAACTGCTCTGAGCAGAGTGGTAAATGATCTTCTACTGGCGATCGACCCTGATTCCACTTCTGTGCTTCTACTACTGGACCTCAGTGCAGCCTTTGACACCACTGATCACTGTATACTTTTAGATAGATTAAATTGTAATTTTGGTGTCTCTGGCTTAGCTTTCTCTTGGCTTAAGTCCTACTTATCTGGAAGAACACATTGTGTCTGCTATAATAATAATATATCAAAATTTTCTAACATTAAATATGGTGTGCATCAGGGCTCAGTTCTTGGCCCTCTGCTTTTCTCTCTTTACATTACACCTCTTGGCCAAATTATACGCAGTTATGGAATAAATTTCCATTGCTATGCTGATGATACTCAGTTGTATGTGTCTATAAGGGCTGATGATCATACTCAAATCACTAACTAACAGAGGCCTGCTTGGCTACTGTGAAAAACTGGATGTCACTTAACTTTCTGCTTTTAAATTCAGATAAAACCGAGATGCTGGTCATTGGCCCTGCTAGACACAGACACCAATTTGATCAAGTAACGATAACAATCGACAACTCTGTGGTTTCACAAAGTGTGGCAGCCAAAAATCTTGGTGTTACGTTTGATCCCAGCCTTTCCTTTGATAAGCACATTAAAGAAATCACCAAGACTGCCTTTTTTCACTTATGTAACATAACTAAAATTCGGTCTTTTCTCTCCATGGCTGACGCAGAGATACTAATACATACATTTGTTTCATCCAGACTTGATAACTGTAATGTTGTGTTCTCTGGTCTGCCACATTCTAGTACTAAAAGTCTTCAGATGGTTCAGAAAGCTGCTGCTAGAATCCTAACTAAAACGAGGAAATTTGACCATATTACACCAATTCTTGCCTCCCTTCATTGGCTTCCTATCCATGTTAGATCAGAATACAAGGTGCTTCTGCTGACTTATAAAATCCTAAATGGGCTTGCCCCATCCTACCTGTCTGATCTCCTTAAACCTTACATGCTCTCTCGAGCTCTTCGTTCTCAAAATACAGGGCTCCTGTGTGTACCCAAAGTTAAGAAGAAGTCAGCTGGTGGCAGCAGGGACTTTTCCTATCGGGCTCCATTGTTGTGGAATAACCTGCCTGCTGCCATCAGACCATCAGAGTCTGTTGAGTCCTTTAAATCCAAACTTAAAACTCATCTTTTTGCCTTAGTTTACAATTAGTTGCCTTTAAATTGGGTGCTTCACAACCTGTACTGGATGGTGGGCCGGCTTTTGTCTCAATGCATTTACCAACCACTGTTCTGCCGACGAGATTATCGACTATAGATTACAGAGTATAGATTATGATTAATTGATGACTTAATTGATTATGGCTAATGACTATTGCAAACTGTTCTCTTCTCTAACATGTCTTTTCTCTCTCTCTGAATGATGTCTTCTCCTTTCTCTTTCTCTGTGTGTGAATGGTGTCATGTGAGTCTCTCTTGCGTGCATGTGCAGTCGGTTCTCCTCCCAGGTCTCCGTGGTGATGGTGGCCGCCATTTGGATGCTGCCTGCCCTTCCTCTCCTCACATAAGTTTTTCTTTTATTACATGATGATGCTGGTCGCGTGGCTTGGGTCCTGGACTGCTCCGTTGGCACGTGGACACTGCTTGGCATCCTGTGCATCATGTTCTTCATAAATTTTATGTCCATTATAATTCTGTTCTCCTCTTTCAATGTTGTATTATGTAAATTGCGTGCGCACAACATAATTGCACGCTGTCCGTCTTGGGAGAGAGATCCTCCTCTGTTGCTCTCCCTGAGGTTTCTTCCTAGTTTTTCTCCCTGTTAAGGGGTTTTTAGGGAGTTGTTCATTATCCGATGAGAGGGTCTAAGGACAGGATGTTGTGTTGCTGTTAAACCCACTGAGACACATTTGTAATTTGTGATATTGGGCTATACAAATAAAAAGGATTTGATTTGATTTGATTTGATTATTGGTATTACACTGTAACTACACAGTGCAGGTTATTATCTATTGTTATTACACTGTAACCACACAGCACAGATGACTATCTATTGTTATTACACTGTAACCACACAGCGCAGATTACTATCTATTGTTATTACACTGTAACCACACAGCGCAGATGACTATCTACTGTTATTACACTGTAACCACACAGCGCAGATGACTATCTATTGTTATTACACTGTAACAACACAGTGCAGATTACTATCTATTGTTATTACACTGTAACCACACAGTGCGGATTACTATCTATTGTTATTACACTGTAACCACATAGCGCAGTTGACTATGTATTGTTATTACACTGTAACCACACAGCGCAGATTAATATCTATTGTTATTACACTGTAACCACACAGCGCAGATGACCATCTATTGTTATTACACTGTAACCACACAGCGCAGATGACTATCTATTGTTATTACACTGTAACCACACAGCGCAGATGACTATCTATTGTTATTACACTGTAACCACACAGCGCAGATGACCATCTATTGTTATTACACTGTAACCACACAGCGCAGATTACTATCTATTGTTATTACACTGTAACAACACAGCGCAGATTACTATCTATTGTTATTACACTGTAACCACACAGCGCAGATTACTATCTATTGTTACTACACTGTAACCACACAGTGCAGATGACTATCTATTGTTACTACACTGTAACCACAAAGCGCAGATGACTATCTATTGTTACTACACTGTAACCACACAGTGCAGATGACTATCTATTGTTACTACACTGTAACCACACAGTGCAGATGACTATCTATTGTTACTACACTGTAACCACACAGTGCAGATGACTATCTATTGTTACTACACTGTAACAACACAGTGCAGATGACTATCTATTGTTATTACACTGTAACCACACAGTGCAGATGACTATCTATTGTTACTACACTGTAACCTCACAGTGCAGATTACTATCTATTGTTACTACACTGTAACCTCACAGTGCAGATGACTATCTATTGTTACTACACTGTAACAACACAGTGCAGATTACTATCTATTGTTATTACACTGTAATCACACAGTGCAGATGACTATCTATTGTTATGACACTGTAACCTCACAGTGCAGATGACTATCTATTGTTACTACACTGTAACAACACAGTGCAGATTAATATCTATTGTTACTACACTGTAACCACACAGTGCAGATGACTATCTATTGTTACTACACTGTAACCACACAGTGCAGATGACTATATATTGTTATTACACTGTAACCACACAGTGCAGATGACTATCTATTGTTACTACACTGTAACCACACAGTGCAGATGACTATCTATTGTTACTACACTGTAACCACACAGTGCAGATGACTATATATTGTTATTACACTGTAACCACATAGTGCAGATTACTATCTATTGTTATTACACTGTAATCACACAGTGCAGATGACTATCTATTGTTACTACACTGTAACCTCACAGTGCAGATGACTATCTATTGTTACTACACTGTAACAACACAGTGCAGATTAATATCTATTGTTACTACACTGTAACCACACAGTGCAGATGACTATCTATTGTTACTACACTGTAACCACACAGTGCAGATGACTATATATTGTTATTACACTGTAACCACACAGTGCAGATGACTATCTATTGTTATTACACTGTAACCACACAGTGCAGATGACTATCTATTGTTATTACACTGTAACAACACAGTGCAGATTACTATCACAGCAACATCAGCATCATTACAGAGTATTCAGTGACTTACAGCATCAATGCCGGACAGCTGCATGCCGATGTTGATGACGACCACGCTGAACACCTGCCAACGGACCGTGTCATCTAGTAACAGGCGCCACACCGACACCGTCTCCATCGACGACAGGGAGCGCTGCTCCTCCTGCATCTCCTCAATCTCCGCTTGGATGTCACACTTGGCCCTGTACCACTTCAAGGCTGGCAGAAAGTAGAGAGGCACCATGACATGACAGAACGGAACTGGCGATTTCAATCATTACCGTGACACGAGCCAGCATACTTGATGAATGTTAGATTTATTTATTTGTTGGTTTATTTATTTATTTATTCATCTCTACGTATTTATTTTTCTAGTTATTTTAGGTTTTTTTGGAGAAAGTGTAAATAATGACTCACTACAGTAAAACCACAGCATCGGAGCGCCCCGTAGCCAGACGGTCACATCGTATACCACATGGCTACATGGTTGCAATTGTCGCTGGTTTGAATCCAGCTGCTGACCTTTTTTGCATGTCTTACCCCTCTCTCTCCCCAATTCCCTGCCTGCCTTCACCATCGCTGTCTAGATAAACAAAATGATCTTACTAGATAAATAAATAAATGACATTGATGTAAAAACCCCATAACCTGTCTGGATGTGTACCTTCCAGATGCTGGCTTTGTTGAAAGTCAGTTCACACCAACACCTGTGGTTACAGCCACAATACCAACGTGCCGATGCTGGAACGTTGTCGTCACTGTAGTCTGGATTTTTTTTTACACAGAAGTAGTTTTCACAAGTTTTGGAGGAATGTTTTGAAGACACTGGAGATGGGACGTCATGACCAACACCCAGGACACGCTGACAGGCTACACACGGTATTTATGGCTGTGTTACCGCGTCATTGGCACATGGAACATGTTAAATAGCGGACATGGTGACAGTGAAAATGAACAGCATGTCATTAAGGAGGGGGAAGAAGAAAAGAGAAAATGACATTTTAATATGAGGTGTTCAGCATCTCCTCATCCACATTTAACTAACTACAATGCGAGTTATTCTTATAGCTGGGCAGCACGGTGGCCCAGTGGTTGGCACTGTTGCCTCACAGCCCCTGACTGAGGCACGGCCTGACGAACTGGAGTTGGTCCCCGGGTGCTGCAGGGTGGCTGCCCACTGCTGCTAGCTACACAGCTAGCATGGCTTACATTTTCCATCGGGGGTCAATAAAGTATATCAAAATCAAAAAACAAACCCAACATGTGGCGAGCTTCAGTGCTCTGCATGCTTTGCGTGGCACCGCACGGTGCCGGACCAGAGGGAAGAACGTGTGTGATAAGATGTTCTGTCTGTTTGAGCGGGTCCACATGTGAACACAGACCTGTGATGGTGGCGTGGACGTTGTGCTTCTCAATCAGCAGGTACCTGGGGCTCTCCGGAAACCACGGCAACAGCATCATCTGGATGAAGGTGGGAACAACCACCACGGACAGGAACAGGGGCCAGTGCTCCTCCTGACTCCAGCAGAGAGACATTGTGTGAGCGCTGCACCACAGGCAACACCATGGCCAGGTATCACACACGGTCTGGAATAAGAATCTGTTTGTGTGTAAACCATGTTGGTTTTCCCGTCAGGGATCTGACATCGCTGTTTTGCTCACATGTTCCACATTACAGATTGAACTTAACATCTATATCAAAACAGTTGCACCACTGACACCCTCTCCCTGACTGACAGGCCAACTGTTGAGCCATCGTTGCATTCTTACCTTCACAGAACTGACATTCATTACGCTTGAGCTGATTTGGTTTTACTTATTACACGTTCAAATTCTAACAGATTCTAACAGATCTCGCCGATTGCACTTGACCAATCACCCCACTCTTCCGAGGGGTCCCGGTCTCTGCTCCGCCCCCTCTGCTGATCCGGGGAGGGCTGCAGACTACCACATGCCTCCTCCCATACATGTGGAGTTGCCAGCCGCTTCTTTTCACCTGACAGTGAGGAGTTTCACCAGCGGGACGTAGCACGTGGGAGGATCACGCTATTTCCCCCAGTACCCCTCCCCCCTGAACAGACACCCTAGTGCAGCGACCAGAACACATACCCACATCCAGCTTCCCACCCGCAGACACGGCCAATTGTGTCTGTAGGGACGCCCGGCCAAGCCGGAGGTAACACGGGGATTCGAACTGGCGATCCTCGTGCTTGTAGGTAATGGAATAGAACCCTACGCTACCCAGATGCCAATTCATACTTATCTTTTGACGTCCTGATGTACCTCTAGTGAATGGAATTTACTCTGACCATACTTAAGTCCGTGCTTAAGTAACAAACACGCACTGATCTGGAGTTTGGAATTTGTTGTTCAACCCATCATCAAATTATTTTTCTTTTCCCCATCCTCACTCATTTTTACAGATAAACTGTTTCCATTAGAAGTTACTGAAGACAGAAACACTAAAGCAAACTGCATTTCCCTTTCCCATTATCCCCAGCTCACATTATCGTTCCCATTATCGCAAGCTCTCCTCCCCTGGCACTCTGCCTGTACGCTGAATCGCACAACCAGGACACACAGCGGAGTACCATCACTAGTACTGGCTGTACAGAGATGCTGTATTCTCATATCTTCCTTCAAATGCCCTTCAGACACCCTGCAAATAACCTCCAAATACCCTGCAAATAACATCCAAATACCTGATACCCTGCAAATAACCTCCAAATACCCTGCAAATAACCTCCAAATACCCTTTAAATACCCTTCAGACACCCTGCAAATAACCTCCAAATACCCTTTAAATACCCTTCAGACACCCTGCAAATAACCTCCAAATACCCTGCAAATAACCTCCAAATACCCTTTAAATACCCTTCAGACACCCTGCAAATAACCTCCAAATACCCTGCAAATAACCTCCAAATACCATGCAAATAACATCCAAATACCCTTTAAATACCCTTCAGACACCCTGCAAATAACCTCCAAATACCCTTTAAATACCCTTCAGACACCCTGCAAATAACCTCCAAATACCCTGCAAATAACCTCCAAATACCCTTTAAATACCCTTCAGACACCCTGCAAATAACCTCCAAATACCCTGCAAATAACCTCCAAATACCATGCAAATAACCTCCAAATACCCTTTAAATACCCTTCAGACAACCTGCAAATAACCTCCAAATACCCTGCAAATAACCTCTAAATACCATGCAAATAACCTTCAAATACCCTGCAAATAACCTCCAAATACCCTTTAAATACCCTTCAGACACCCTGCAAATAATCTCCAAATACCCTGCAAATAACCTCCAAATACCATGCAAATAACCTTCAAATACCCTGCAAATAACATCCAAATACCTGATACCCTGCAAATAACCTCCAAATACCCTGCAAATAACCTCCAAATAAACTGCAAATAACCTCCAAATACCCTGCAAATAACATCCAAATACCTGATACCCTACATATAACCTCAAAATACCCTGCAAATAACCTCCAAATACCCTTTAAATACCCTTCAGACACCCTGCAAATAACCTCCAAATACCCTGCAAATAACCTCCAAATACCATGCAAATAACCTTCAAATACCCTGCAAATAACATCCAAATACCTGATACCCTGCAAATAACTTCCAAATAAACTGCAAATAACATCCAAATACCCTGCAAATAACATCCAAATACCCTGCAAATAACCTTTAAATACCCTACATATAACCTCAAAATACCCTGCAAATAACCTTCAAATACCCTTCAGACACCCTGTAAATAACCTCCAAATACCCTGCAAATAATCTTCAAATACCCTGCAAATAACATCCAAATACCTGATACCCTGCAAATAACCTCCAAATAAACTGCAAGTAACATCCAAATACCCTGCAAATAACCTTCAAATACCCTGCAAATACCCTTCAGACACCCTGCAAATACCCTTCAAATAACCTTCAGACACCCTGCAAATAACCCCCAAAGACCCTGCAAATAACCTTCAAATACCCTGCAAATAACCTTCAAATATCCTGCAAATAACCCCCAAAGACCCTGCAAATAACCTTCAAATACCCTTCAGACACCCTGCAAATACCCTTCAAATAACCTTCAGACACCCTGCAAATAACCTCCAAATACCCTGCAAATAACCTCCAAATACCCTGCAAATAACCCCCAAATACCCTGCAAATAACCTCAGAATACCCTGCAAATAACCTCCAAATACCCTTCAAATTACCTCCACATACCCTTCAAATAAGATTCAAATACCATTCAGATACCCTGCAAATAACCTTCAAATCTTCAAATAACAATCAACTACCTCTCAAATACTCCCATACCAAATACTTGGCCAGGTCTCTGTAGGAGAGTCTGAAAACGATTCTTGAATTATCCATTCTTGATTTATAAAGTCACTAACTTCTGCTTTTGTTATTGTTTCTGAAAAACACACATGTAACAGACTGTAAAGTGTTAACAACACGAAGGTAAAACACTGTAAAGTGTTAACAACACGAAGGTAAAACACTGTAAAGTGTTAACAACACGAAGGTAAAACACTGTAAAGTGTTACCAACATGCAGGTAACAGACTGTAAAGTGTTACCAACACACAGGTAACAGACTGTAAAGTGTTACCAATATACAGGTAACACACTGTAAAGTGTTAACAACACACAGGTAACACACTGTAAAGTGTTACCAACACGCAGGTAACAGACTGTAAAGTGTTACCAATATACAGGTAACAGACTGTAAAGTGTTACCAACACACAGGTAACAGACTGTAAAGTGTTACCAATATACAGGTAACAGACTGTAAAGTGTTACCAATATACAGGTAAAACACTGTAAAGTGTTAACAACACACAGGTAACACACTGTAAAGTGTTACCAACACGCAGGTAACAGACTGTAAAGTGTTACCAACACGCAGGTAACAGACTGTAAAGTGTTACCAATATACAGGTAACAGACTGTAAAGTGTTAACAACACGAAGGTAAAACACTGTAAAGTGTTACCAACACACAGGTAACAGACTGTAAAGTGTTACCAACACACGGGTAACACACTGTAAAGTGTTACCAGAGCACAAGTACTGTAAAGTGTTACCAACACACAGGTAACACACTGTAAAGTGTTACCAACACACAGGTAACACACTGTAAAGTGTTACGAACAAGCAGGTAACAGACTGTAAAGTGTTACGAACACACAGGTAACACACTGTAAAGTGTTACCAACACACAGGTAACACACTGTAAAGTGTTACCAACACACAGGTAACAGACTGTAAAGTGTTACCAACACGCATGTAACACACTGTAAAGTGTTCTCAACACGCAGGTAACACACTGTAAAGTGTTCCCAACACACGGGTAACACACTGTAAAGTGTTACGAACAAGCAGGTAACAGACTGTAAAATGTTACTAACATACAGGTAACAGACTGTAAAGTGTCACCAATATGCAGGTAACACACGGTAAAGTGTTACTAACATGCAGGTAACATACTGTAAAATGTTACTAACATACAGGTAACACACTGTAAAGTGTCAACAACATGCAGGTAACATGTTACTAACATACAGGTAACACACTGTAAAGTGTCAACAACATGCAGGTAACACACTGTAAAGTGTTACCAACATGTAGGTAACGCACTTTAAAGTGTTACTAACATGCAGGTAACACACCGTACAGTGTTACTAACATGCAGGCAACACACTGTAAAGTGTTACCAACACACAGGTAACACACTGTAAAGTGTTAACAACACACGGGTAACACACTGTAAAGTGTTACGAACAAGCAGGTAACAGACTGTAAAGTGTTACCAACATGCAGGTAACATACTGTAAAGTGTTACCAACATGCAGGTAACAGACTGTAAAGTGTTACCAACATGCAGGTAACATACTGTAAAGTGTTACCAACACACAGGTAACACACTGTAAAGTGTTAACAACACACGGGTAACACACTGTAAAGTGTTACGAACACACAGGTAACACACTGTAAAGTGTTAACAACACACGGGTAACACACTGTAAAGTGTTACGAACAAGCAGGTAACAGACTGTAAAGTGTTACCAACATGCAGGTAACATACTGTAAAGTGTTACCAACATGCAGGTAACAGACTGTAAAGTGTTACCAACATGTAGGTAACAGACTGTAAAGTGTTACCAACACGCAGGTAACACACTGTAAAGTGTTACCAACACGCAGGTAACACACTGTAAAGTGTTACCAACACGCAGGTAACACACTGTAAAGTGTTACCAACATGCAGGTAACAGACTGTAAAGTGTTACCAACATGCAGGTAACAGACTGTAAAGTGTTACCAACACACAGGTAACAGACTGTAAAGTGTTACCAACATGCAGGTAACAGACTGTAAAGTGTTACCAACACGCAGGTAACACACTGTAAAGTGTTACCAACACGCAGGTAACAAACTTTAAAGTGTTACCAACATGCAGGTAACACACTGTAAAGTGTTACCAACACGCAAGTAACAAACTTTAAAGTGTTACCAACACACATTTAACAGAGTGTAAAGTGTTACCAACATGAAGGTAACACACTGTAAAGTGTTACCAACACACAGGTAACACACTGTAAAGTGTTGCCAACACACAGGTAACACACTGTAAAGTGTTACCAACACACAGGTAACAGACTGTAAAGTGTTACGAACAAGCAGGTAACAGACTGTAAAGTGTTAGTAACATACAGGTAACACACTGTAAAGTGTCACCAACATGCAGGTAACACACGATAAAGTGTTACTAACATGCAGGTAACATACTGTAAAGTATTACCAACATGCAGATAACACACTGTAAAGTGTTACTAACATACAAGTAACACACTGTAAAATGTTACCAACATGCAGGTAACAGACTGTAAAGTGTTACCAACACGCAGGTAACAAACTTTAAAGTCTTACCAACACGCATGTAACACACTGTAAAGTGTTCCCAACACGCAGGTAACACACTGTAAAGTGTTACCAACACACAGGTAACACACTGTGAAGTGTAACCAACACACGGGTAACACACTGTAAAGTGTTACGAACAAGCAGGTAACAGACTGTAAAGTGTCACCAACATGCAGGTAACACACGGTAAAGTGTCAACAACATGCAGGTAACATGTTACTAACATACAGGTAACACACTGTAAAGTGTCAACAACATGCAGGTAACACACTGTAAAGTGTTACCAACATACAGGTAACACACTGTAAAGTGTCACCAACATGCAGGTAACACACTGTAAAGTGTTACCAACATGTAGGTAACGCACTTTAAAGTGTTACTAACATGCAGGTAACACACCGTACAGTGTTACTAACATGCAGGCAACACACTGTAAAGTGTTACCAACATAAAGACATGAAGTCGGTGTGCGACTACCTTTCCTAGAAGCTCATGCAGGCCGAGGATCTGCGCAGTGAAAACCCCGATGCAGATGAAGATGCTGGGCATGAGGCCCAAGAAGCCTCGCAGGTTCTTTGGAGCAATCTCCCCCAAGTACATCGGCACCACACTCAGAGAGATACCTGCACAACACAACACAAACACACACTCAGAGAGATACCTGCACAACACAACACAAACACACACTCAGAGAGATACCTGCACAATACAACACAAACACACCCTCAGAGCGATACCTGCACAACACAACACACATACACACATTTAAGAGAGATACTTGCATAATACAACACAAACACACAATCAGAAAGATACCTGCACACTACAACACAAACACACACTCAGAGAGATACCTGCACACTACAACACAAACACACCCTCAGAGAGATACCTGCACAATACAACACAAACACACCCTCAGAGAGATAGACACAGTGCTGCTTGAAAGTTTGTGAACCCTCCAGACATGGTCACTGTTTTTGTAAAAAACATTAAAATAAGCTTATAACACATACATCCGAATCCCAATTTGTAAAGCACACCTTCCAAATAATGGACACACACACAAAAAGAGATATATTTTCATTATTTAATTCAACAAACGTGGTTTATTTCACAAAAACTGAAAATGTAACATGTGCGAAAGTATGTGAACCCTTGTATTAGTAGCTTGTGGCTCCTCCTTTTGCAGCCATTACTTCAACCAAACGTCTTCTGTAACCACCAACCAGTCTCTCGCATCTGCTTATGGGGCTTTTTGCCCACTCCTCCTTGCAGAACTCCGCCAGTTGAGAGAGGTTGGAGGGACATCTGGTATGTACCAACTTCTTCAGGTCTCGCCACAACATTTCAATTGGATTAAGATCTGGACTTTGACTGGGCCAATCCAGAGTACGAATCCTCTTTCTCTGAAGCCATTCCTTTGTAGTTTTGCTGGAATGCTTTGGGTCATTGTCTTGTTGCATAATCCATTTTCGTCCCAGCTTCAACTCCCTGACTGATGGCAGGAGATTGTGGTCAAGAATTTGTTGATATGCCGGAGAATTCATGGTTCCTTGGATAATATGGAGTCGTCCAGGTCCAGAAGCAGAAAAGCAGCCCCAGACCTTCACATTTCCACCACCATGCTTCACTGTTGGGAGGAGGTTCTTTTCTTCATATGCAGTGTTGGCTTTTCTCCAAACATGTTGGTTTTGATTGTGACCAAATAATTCTATCTTGGACTCGTCTGTCCAGAGAATGGACTTCCAGAAGGTCTCTGGTTTGTCCAAGTGCTCCCTGGCAAAGTTGAAATGGGCAGCTTTGTTCTTTTTTGAGAGCAGAGGCTTCCTTCTAGCAACCCTCCCATGAATGTCATGGCGATTCAATTTTCGTCTGATTGTAGACGCATGCACATTTGTCCCAGATGCTGCCAGAGAGGTGTGCAACTCTCTAGAGGTGATGTGTGGGTTGGCCTTTACCTGATGTATTATTTTTCTGGTGCTTCTGGGTGATAGTTTTGATGGGCGTCCACTTCTAGGCAGAGTTGCTGTCATGTTGAAGGGCCTCCATTTGTAAATTAATTGTCTTACAGTGGATGGATGGAGCTGGAATCTTTTGGAGATGGTCTTATAGCCCTCCCCAGACTGATGGGCTGTCACTACCCTCTTCTTCATGTCCTCGGATATCTCCTTTGCTCTCGGCATTGTTGATTTGTATGGGACCACAGTGGCTTGGTTGGTTTCCTCTCTCTTTTAATTAGTGCAGGCCAAACCCTTTCCCAAGGATGTCTCATTTCATTGGTCTGCTTAAATGATTAATTAAGCACCCAAATGTGTTTCACCCGAGTCTGTTACCTGCTTGACTTAACCAACGCAGCTGGGGGTTCACTTACTTTTGCACATACCCTAATTCCATGTTTCATGTAGTTTTTGGGCTACTTAAACAAGTCCCACTAAACAAGTACATGCAACTGATAAACATATATCTGACATTTCATACATAAAAACTGGTGATGACAGAATAAGAAAATCATGGTAAAACAACAGAAAACTCTAAACTGCTCAAGGGGTTCACATACTTTCAAGCAGCACTGTACCTGTGCAACATAACATACATACACACTCTCAGGAAGAGAGTGCGAATTGGGCACAAACAATAGGAATACACACGCTCTGGCAGATACCTGCACAATGCTACAGGGAAAAATGTCAGTACAGAAAACGCACGGCCTTGTGATAACAATTTACACAGAAATAGCAGTCATCTAGTGGACATCCATGCATCCATGTTCTACTCCTGCTAAGTTCCTTAGTGTCACTTGGGGCCAGGACCTGGGCGATTAACTCTGCATATTTCGGGCTAGGACACACCCGGGATAGATTGACAGTCCATTACAGGCCAATACCAAGCAGCAACCAGTGGGGCTGGAAGTTGAAGCCAATGCATAAGTGCCTTAAATTGTAGTTCTAACTGGGCCACTAGGTGGCTGCCACCAAAGAACTTTCAGCCAATTGTAAATCAGTGAGAGATTTCCCAAATTCTACCTTCATATACAAAGTCAGTAAATTTTATCTACAAGAAGTTGGGTTCTCAATTACTAATTTCAAGTCCGTAACACAGTATGAGGGTGGGTATTTTGAAAATGGTTGTTCTGTTAAGAACATATTAAGGATTAAAAAAGTGGCATGTTGATGACTTATCTGACCGATTAAAAGGTCAGTAAACCTGTTTACCACCAAGGTCACACCCCAGCTCCACCCACACTCCACCCAACTCCACCTCATTGCCTGAAATTGGATATTATGGTTCCAACAATTGACAAGATAACGGTGAGAATAAAACCAAAGTTCAGGCTTCAGAATGCCCCTTCAGAAACCATTTGGTGGCATCACATGTGCTACTTCCATCTATTTTTATGGGTGGCATGGTTGCCTTGTTGTTAGCGCCGTTGCCTCAAAGCAAGTAGGTCCAACCTTGGGAGGGTCATCACAGGTCATCCTCTGTGTGGAGTTTGCATGTTCTCCCCGTGTCTGCAGTGGGTTTTCTCCAGGTACTCCGGTTTCCCCCACCATCAAAATAAACATGCATGTTAGGGTTAATACTCCTGTCTGTGCCCCTGAGCAAGGCAATGGGTAAAGAACTGGAGCTGGTCCCTGGGCGCAGCATCAAGGCAGCAGCCCACTGCTCCTAGCTACACAGATCACAGCTAGGATGGGTTACTTTGCAGTAACTGGATTTCCCCAAGGGGGATTAATAAAGGAAACTTAACTTTATACAATCTATGACCAATACACATACACGCAATCACTCACACCTATTGGCAATAGAAAACTATTGATACACTTGAGTAGTGTGACGTTATCCTTCACAACACCGTATCGATCTTCAAAAACAATGCATGGATTCTTAACATTACACACAGAGATGTGGCAGTTACTCTACTTGACTGTAGTTTCCATCTCTGACAACTAGGTGGCAGGTGAAGTATCATCGTCGTCGTCGTCGTCGTCGTCGTCGTAGGCGTCTCTCGTGTCCGAAGATCCATTCCAAGAGATTGAAAAAAAAACTCTTGGAGCCATTCGCTAAAGCCTTGATTAAAGTGGTGACCAGGTCGCCACGCTGGTCCACACTGCTTGGCCTGGGAGGATCTAGTTCCATGGCAACACAATAGTGAAGACGATGGGATCCGCCACAGGTTGCACCCAGGTGATGGTCGGATTGGGAGTCCGGACTGCCCACTTGTTAGGCACTTACGAGCCAGGGATGTGTAGGATTTTTATAACCGCCAGTCGGCGGCCCCGTTAGGCTTTAGCAATCCTGAAGCGTCTTGTGGTGGAAGTTGAAGTATTGTAACAGGGCTGAAAAAGACCACAACAAGCAAGCGCTGCCAGTGCCACACTAGCTATGGCTCTGAGTACTCTGATTCTATGCATATTGATGTGTTCTGCTTAAGAATTTCTTCAAAAATTTTGGTAAAAGTGGGGTACGCGGTTGTGCAGCGGTCTAAGCATCAGCTTTGTGTCGATGCAGTTGCCCACTGGGACCCGGGGTTCGCGCCCCGGTCTCGTCAGATCCGATGGAAATGGCTGTGGTGAATACATATTTCAAGAAGAGGGAGGAACACAGGGTGACGTACAAGAGTGGAGAAAAGTGCACACAGGTGGACTATATCTTATGTAAAAGGCGACATCTGAAAGGGATTGGAGCCTGCAAGGTGGTGACAGGGGAGAACGTAGCTAGGCAGCATCGGGTGGTGGTCTGCAGGATGACTTTGGAGACCAAGAAGAGGAAGAGAGTGAAGGCAGAGCCGAAGATCAAATGGTTGAAGAAGGAAGACTGTTGTGTGGAGTTCAGGGAGGAGGTAAGACAGGCACTGGGTGGTAGTGAAGAGTTGCCAGATGGCTGGACAACCACTGCAGAAATAGTGAGGGAGACAGCTAGGAAGGTACTTGGTGTGTCGTCAGAACAGAGGAAGGAAGACAAGGAGACTTGGTGGTGGAATGAGGAAGTAGAGCAAAGTATACAGAGGAACAGGTTGGCAAAGAAGAAGTGGGATAGTCAGAGAGATGAAGAAAGTAGACAGGAGTACAAGGAGATGCAGCGTAAAGCAAAGAGAGAGGTGGTGAAGGAAAAGGAAAAGGAGTATGGTGAGTTGTATGACAGGTTAGACACTAAGGAAGGAGAAAAGGACTTGTACCGATTGACTAGACAGAGGGATCGAACTGCGAAGGATGTGCAGCAGGCTAGGGCGATCAAGGATAGAGATGGAAATGTGCTGATAAGCGAGGAGAGTGTGCGGAGAAGGGGGAAGGAGTACTTTGAGGGACCGATAAATGAAGAAAAAGAGAGCAAGAGAGAGAGAGAAGGTTGGATGATGTGGGGATAGTGAATCAGGAAGTGCAGTGGATTAGCAAGGAGGAAGTGAGGACAGCTATGAAGAGGATGAAGAGTGGAAAGGCAGTTGGTCTTGATGACATACCTGTGGAGGTATGGAGGTGTTTAGGAGAGATGGCAGTGGGGTTTTTAACTAGATTGTTTAACACAATCTTGGAAAGTGAGAGGAGGCCTGAGGAGTGGAGAAGAAGCATACTGGTACCGATCTTCAAGAACAAGGGCGATGTGCAGAACTGTAGCAACTACAGAGGTAAAAAGTTGATCAGCCACAGCATGAAGATATGGGAAAGAGTAATAGAAGCTAGGTTAAGAGGAGAGGTGATGATCAGCGAGCAGCAGTATGGTTTCATGCCATGAAAGAGCACCACAGATGTGATGTTTGCTGTGAGAATGTTGATGGAGAAGTATAGAGAAGGCCAGAAGGAGTTGCATTGTGTCTTTGTAGATTTAGAGAAAGCATACGACAGGGTGCCAAGAGAGGAGGTGTGGTATTGTATGAGGAAGTTGGGAGTTGAAGAGAAGTATGTAGGAGTGGTGCAGGATATGTATGAGGGAGGTGTGGCAGTGGTGAGGTGTGTGGTTGGAATGACAGATGGGTTCAAGATGGAGGTGGGGTTACAACTAGGATCGGCTCTGAGCCCTTTCTTGTTTGCAGTGGTGATGGACAGGTTGACGGACAAGATCAGGCAGGAGTCTCCGTGGACTGTGATGTTTGCGGATGACATTGTGATCTGTAGCGAGAGTAGGGTGCAGGTTGAGGAGAGCCTGGAGAGGTGGAGGTATGCACTGGAGAGAAGAGGAATGAAAGTCAGTAGGAGCAAGACGGAATACCTATGCGTGAATGAGAGGGAGGACAGTGGAATGGTGAGGATGCAAGGAGTGGAGGTGACGAAGGTGTATGAGTTTAAATACTTGGGGTCAACTGTCCAGAGTAACGGGGAGTGCAGTAGAGAGGTGAAGAAGAGAGTGCAGGCAGGTTGGAGTGGGTGGAGAAGAGTGTCAGGAGTGATTTGTGACAGAAGGGTACCAGCAAGAGTTAAAGGGAAGGTTTACAAGATGGTAGTGAGACCAGCCATGTTGTATGGTTTGGAGACAGTGGCACTGATGAAAAGACAGGAGGTGGAGCTGGAGGTGGCAGAGATGAAGATGATAAGATTTTCATTGGGAGTGACGAAGAAGGACAGGATTAGGAACGATTTTATTAGAGTGACCGCTCAAGTTGGACGGTTTGGAGACAAAGCAAGAGAGACAAGATTGAGATGGTTTGGACATGTGTGGAGGAGAGATGCTGGGTATATTGGGAGAAGGATGCTGAATATGGAGCTGCCAGGGAAGAGGAGAAGAGGAAGGCCAAAGAGGAGGTGTATGGATGTGGTGAGGGAGGACATGCAGGTGGCTGGTGTGACAGAGGAAGATGTAGATGACAGGAAGACATGGAAACGGATGATCCGCTGTGGCGCCCCCTAACGGGAGCAGCTGAAAGTAGTTGTAGTAATAGTAGTAGTAGTAGTAGTAGTAGTAGTAGTGGTAGTAGTAGTAGTAGTAGTAGATACTGAATCTTGACACTTTTGTATCATGATACAAATTGTTTTGCCAACAAACAGCACTAATTGGCAATTATGGTCCACAATTCAAATGAAATGCATGTCTTGTAACAGTAAATGGACATCAGGGGACATCTGCACCAACATGTAGAAATGATTTGAACTCCAGTAACCACAAACATCACTTTCACAATGACAACACCTAAAGCACCATGCTGTCCTGTGTGACACATCTGAATATGGGATATGCACACATTATGCTGGTCATATATAATGTACACGTGTGTGTGTGTAGATGTCTGAATACACTTGTGTGTGTGTGTGTGTGTGTGTGTGTGTGTGTGTGTGTGTGTGTGTGTGTGTGTGTGTGTGTATGTGCGTGTGTGTGTGTGTGTGTGCATGTGTGTGTGTGCGTGCGTGTGTGTGTATGTGTGTGCGTGTGTGTGCATGTGTGTGTGCGTGTGTGTGCGTGTGTGTGCGTGTGTGTGTGTGCGTGTGTGTATGTGTGTGCGTGCGTGTGTGTGTGTGTGTGTGTGTGTGTGTGTGTGTGTGTGTGTGTGTGTGTGTGTGTGTGTACCTGAGTGGATGCCTGTGACAAAGCGGCCGAAGATAACCATCTCAGGTGAGCCACAGATCCTGCTGAAGCCCATGAGTGTACCAGCAATGAACACCAGCACTGTTGTGTTCACCACTGTGCCTTTCCTGGACACACACGCACACACACACACACACACACACACACACACACACACACACACACACACACACACACACACACACACACACACACACACACAGAAAGGCAGATATTAATGAAGGTACATAAAAGCACATGAACCAGGGACAGAAACAGTAAGGACATCTCCACACTGATATACACACAGTCTACACAAGAGGCATGCTTGCTGTTATGAGTTGTGATAACTGCTAACAGACAGGAGCCATGAGGGCAGCCATGAGAAGTGATAAGATGTCCAACACTGCAGTGGGAAGAGTGATCAGCTTTATGGAGTCTGTAAACAGCTGCTTTTCATTTGCATGTAAATGTCCAGGAAGCTGGTGTAGTGCAGATGAATGGGATCTTCACTGGCAGCAAACTTGTGTTTCTGTCGTGTGTATTAAACTTGTGTTTCTGTAGCGTGTATTAAACTTGTGTTTGTGTCGTGTTTCTCAGGTCAGCGCTCCCTCTAGAGGGAGTTTACTGAACTGTGTGTCAGTACAGAACAGAGGCAACACCTATATATAACTCTAGTCACAAAAGGACACATCATTCCTGGCTGCAAGCACATCGGCCTCTCCACGTAAAAAGCTGTCATGTGCAGGCATCCTCCCGCAAGGATGAACCCATAAACATCCAGGGTCAATTCAATTCAATTCAATTCAATTAAATGCAATTCACTTCAATTCAATGTATTGCCATTAAAAACAATGTGCAGCCACATGTTAAAAATGAAATGAGGGCTGTGCCGTGGTGATCAGGAAGAGGTGACGGAGGTAGGACAGTGAAGTCTGGCAGCCCCTAGCCACAACCTGGCACACAGGTGGTGGGTGTATAATCAGTTGCTAAGACCTGGGACTGAGGCAGAGGGGCTTCTCGGGTGCTGTACCCACAACTGAGCAGCCCTACTAAGGATCCACTCTGCTCACCCCAGTTGGGGAGGGGACTAGAAAAGGTGCCCTAAACATAGTCTGCCTCATACCTCCTGTCTGGGCCACTGAATTCAGAGGGATCATCACCATGTGATCTGAAACATAAACTCTTATATACTTTGGAGCCCAGAGCATACGGACCCTCATGAACAATCAATCCAGCAATCAACCTGAATGGCGTACTGTCATCATCACCCAGGAGCTGAGGAGATTCCAGATTGATATTGCTGCACTCTCTGAAACCTGATTGGCTGACCAAGGAAAGCTGAACAAGGAGATGGGTGGTTACACTGTTTTCTGGGAGGGAAAAGCAGCTGATGAGCCGAGGATCCAGTGTGGGCTTTGCCATCAAAAACAGCCTCATTTGCCATTTTGCTGTTTCCTCTGGGCATCAGTGAATGCCTGATGACAAATACGACTGGCACTTGTAAATAAAAAGCGTCAACAAAGCATCACTTTCATCAGTGCATATACTCCAACACTTGGCTCACAAGATGAAGTAAAGGAGACCTTCTATGCCAACCTGGACAGTTTTCACCAAAGTTCCCAAGGAGGACAAGCTAATCCTGCTTGGAGATTCCAATGCCAGAGTAGGACAAAATTACAACTTGTGGAGAGGCATAATTGGCAAGGAAGGAGTTGGAAACATAAACTTCAATGACATCCGGCTGTTAACAACATGCTCAGAACACAGCCTAATCATCACCAACACATTCTTCCGCCAGAACAACAATTTTAAAACAACCTGGAGGCACCCTTGTTCTAACATTTTGCACCTCATTGACTACATTATCAGCCATCAAAGAGACCGACATGAGGTACTAAACACCAGAGTGATGATCAGTGCAGATGACTGCTGGACTGACTACCACCTTATCCGCTCCATCCTGTCCACCCAACTTCACCGGGAAAAAAGGGTGCAGAAAAAGCAGAGCCGCCCAAAGCTCAACCTTGAAAGACTTACTGATACCTCCTCTCATCAACAGTTCCAGGCCATGCTCAGTACATCAATCCCCAAACAGTATCCAGTTGATAGTGAAAGCCACTGGGATATACTCACGATTGCACTCACTGGCAACTGTAAAACCACTCATGGACATAAGATGAAGAACCACCAAGATTGGTCTGATGAGAATGACCTGGAAATCCAACAGTTAATCAATGTCAAGAGGCATGCCATCTGGCAGAATGACCTCAACTTCCAGTAGGGTGCTGCCCACCCTACTGTATGGCTCAGAAACCTGGACCAAATATAGCAGGCACCTGAAGGCACTCGAGGCATACCAACAGCGATGCGTCGGGAAGAGTCTTAAGATCAGCTGGGAGGATAAGCGCACCAACTTCAGCATCCTCGAGGAGGCCAACATGCCTACTATAACTGTCACCATTGCATAACATCAGCTGAGCTGGATTGGCCAAGTCCTCTGCATGTCTGACTCTCGCCTCCCGAAACAAGTCTTTCACTCTCAGCTCGTGACAGGACACCGTGCCCCAGGAGGACAAAATGATCGATATAAAGACAACATCAAGGTCCACATCAAAAGGTTTTGGTATTGACCTTAACACCCGGGGACAAGCAGCAAAAAACAGGGAGGCCTGGAGACTGGCTGTCTGTGAGGGTGGGGGTGCTACAACCATGACCTCCACTGTGCTGTTGAAAACAAGTGAAGACTAAGAAAGGAGCGAGTTACCAGAAAGACCCAAACCTCATCCTCAACCACTTCTTCACACCCTTCCCCACATTGCCCCCAAAATATACAGCTATATGATCAGCCTCTATGTCCACCTGAAGACCTACAAGGACCTAGATGGAGGACAGTTATACTTGACCCTGAGAGACCGCCGATGATGATGATGACATTGCATAATGATTCACCCCCCTTACTTCCCCGGCCACATATATGCATTTATCACTGTGTGTGTGTGTGCATGTGTGTGTGCATGTGTGTGCAAGTGTGTGTGTGTGTGTGTGTGTGTATGTGCGTGCGTGTATGTGTGTGTGTGTACGTGCGTGTGTGTATGTGTGCATGTGTGTGTGCATGTGTGCGTGCGTGTGTGTGTATGTATGTGTGTGCGTGTGTGTGCGTGTGCATGTGTGTGTGTGCATGTGTGTGTGCGCATGTGTGCATGTGCGTGCGTGCGTGTGCGTGCATGTGTGTGTGCGTGTGTGTGTGCATGTGTGTGTGTGTGTGCATGTGTGTGTGTGTGCATGTGTGCGTGCGTGTGTGTGTGTGTATGTGTGTGCGTGTGTGTGCGTGTGTGTGCGTGTGCATGTGTGTGCATGTGTGCGCATGTGTGCATGTGTGTGCGTGTGTGCGTGCATGTGTGTGTGTGTGTGTGTGTGTGTGTGTGTGTGTGTGTGTGTGTGTGTGTGTGTGGTGTAGAGACACCTCACCTGCCAAAGCGAGTTACCAGCACGCCAACCATAAGAGACCCCACTAGGCCTCCGATGGCGAAGACAGACACAGTGAGCGAATACATGAGGGTCAGCGCCTCTCCGTTCAGCCCGGTGCCATTACGACTGACTGCCGTCCTGTTATAGAAGTCCTTAATGTACTACAGGGGGATAAAAATCACATGTCCTTAATATGAGTTATCTTACATAAGCAGTTAAACACCTCATTCATACATATCCAATAGCTGGGGAACAGCTGCAGTGACAGTATAGTAAAAGTGTACTGCTGGATGTACTGCTGCCCCCTACTACAACACTGTGACTGCTCTTCCCAGCCCTCTGTCAACAGTACACAGTACACACTCCAGTTAATGCTCACAGCATCTGCGCATGAAACTGATCACTGGTTTCTGTCGTTATACAGCTGTGCTGTTTAGAAGGTTGAGGATACCTGGCATCATCGGAGACTGTCAAAGTCACTTAGATGATGATGAAACGTCTCTCCCACTAAACGCTGTGTCCAGATGATCTGATTCACCTTACTGGGATTACTTTACCTGGATTACTGAGCATGCACCAAGACATTAACTTACTACATTTATGCAAATCATGAATCCTTTTTAAAATGTGTATTCATTGCAGATTGATTCAAAGTGGAATTGTTACATTGGACAAATTTTTTCAAACGTTTTGCTTCCTGAAAAAAAAAGAGATTATGATAGAAAATGTCAAGCTGAACACAAAAATAATTTCAGATGTGCTGTTTCACATAGGAATTTGGAGGAACATTAAATAACTTTTATTGGATGTGACATGTTTAATCACATAATGATGCTGTCACATGGTGTTAGTTCAACTGAGTTTAAAACGTTGTGCAGATGGTGTTGGTTTGTACTCAGCATCTGGTGCCTCTCGTGTCAGTGTCCAACAACAGTCAGCCAGCACTGATGGGTCCCAGTTGCCCTGATACCTCTTTTCCATGGTCACATGTCCTGGTGAAACCTTTCACCTCGTTCCTCACTGACTGCACCAAGACCAGCAGGGAAGAAGTTCACGTGTGATGCACAACATGACTTTTAAATGACATGTGTCACTTCATGGTTTTGTGTGCTTTAAGCATGTTGTCCAGCAGCTCAGTGTAGTGTGGTGCTCTGTAGTTGCCAAGAACATCTCAACAACATCCTGAAATGCCTTCCATGCTCTTTCCTCTAGCAGATCTTCTACCTCCCTGTCACTGATGACCTGTCTGATGTGTGGATCAACAAAAATGCCTTCCCTCATCTCGGCACCAGTTACTCTTGGAAACATCAGTCTCAGGTAGTGAAGTCCATCACCTTCTTTGTTCATTGCCTTCACAAAATGTTTCATCAATCTGAGTTTTATAAGAAGAGGGGGCAGAAATATCTTTGTTGGGTCAACAAGTGGTTTATGTCACACTTTTCTGCCCTGGAGTGAAATGCTTACAGAGCGGCCAGTTCTTTTTAATGTGATGTGGCTCTGTAGCGCGGCCAACCCGTTCACACAGGAAACAACAGTACTTTGTAGTATATCCCAGCTGCATTCCTAGTAGCAGTGCCAGTACTTTTACATCACCACACATGTTCTAGTCGTAGTTGTTGTACTGTATGTGTTCCAACAACACTTCCATGTTATTGTAGGTTTCCTTCATATGTACTGCAGAGCCAATGCGTACTGAAGGGTGGACACTGCCATTGTGTAGCAGGATAGCTTTCAGGCTGAACTGTGATGAATCCATAAAAAGACACCAAGCCAAAGCCATGAACAGTCCATCAATGTCAGTGCAGAAACAGGTTGTCAACCTGCGTAAAGAAGTTTGTCAAACGATCTTGATGGTTCTGAAAGATAGAAATGTTTGTACCTGGTGACAGCAAACCCCATCCTTGCAATCTTGAACCAAGTAGTCCTGCTTCAGCTTTTGACAAATCTAAGACCCTGACCAGGTCATTTAATCCTGGCTGTGTTATCAGATGAGGATAACCAGGCATAATGGGTTCAACATCTGGATAGTGTCGTTTTCCACATCTGGTTCATGTGTTGTGGCATCTTCATCTGCTGCATCTAGGCTCCATGTCTCCGGTGGCTTCGGGACTGGCAACCTGTCATCATCATCATGGCTGAAGGCAGGTTGGGGTATTCAATAGCTTTATTATGTTTAGTAGAGAAGCCAGATACACTGGTCAGACAGAAGTAACAGTCCATCACGTGATCCTTCTGTTCTCACCATTTCATTGGGACTGCAAATGGCATTGACCTCCGAGTACCTCTGAGTCAGGCTCTCAGGTTGACTGCACATGTTGCACAAGAAATGTGAGGAGCCCAGGGTTTCCCTTGGTCACCAGTGTTACATCTGAAGTAGAGTTCATAGGCTTTCCCAATAAGTGCAGCCATGGTGTGTGTTTGAGTCTTAAGTGTGTCCTCACCACAGCTGTACCAGGATGTACTGCAGCTGCTGCAGCACTGACGAGACATTTCTGCTGTGTTAAGTCTTCCTGAAGACAATGAATCCTGTTGTTAGGAATACTCACTATGCTGTTGCCTGAAGAACATGTGCACCAACATGCGTCCAAACAGCATGTGTACATGTGAGCAGCTTTTATAGCCTGTCTGCAGCATGTAACCTGACTCAGCATGCCCAGGCTGCCTAACACAGCATCTGCATAGCACCTACACTGCCCAGGCATGCTGGCACTGACCAAAACAGCTTGCTTTGTAGGCTAGTAGACTTAAAATATAATGGGAAATCACACAAATAGGTTATATCTACAAAACTGTAAGTGATAGGAAAATGTTAAGGTGTTTTTTGTGATCAGCAGCCCAAAATCCATAAAATACACGGGAAAGTGTTCAGGAAGCACAATCGCCATTGTCCAGTAGATTGGCTGCACACTTTGTAAACGTGTTTCATCTTTGGGTTTGTCATCTTCAGTGTCACACTAGATTTTCTTTATTTTGCTCTGTGTTCCCTACTTCCTTTTTGTCTCCTCCTCTGTCTGTATCTCTTGGGCTTTTTACACAGCCTTTTCAAGGCAGGGATGTTGTGCCATTAAGCCGCCTTGCTGCTCTGTGTAAAAGGTATGGCGATGGAATGGGGGGGGTCATGGGAAGGTCATTGTGTTTCTAGTGTTAAGCCGAAAGTGGAGGTGGTCACAAAACCAAATCGACATCTCTGTAAAAGGGACAGCCAGCAGGATGTGACAGCTGCTGCTGCTGCTGTGTTACGCATCATGACGCCCCTGCTTCTGGACCGCAGGCATGCTTTGTAAAATCACACACTGGGCCCTATGATGTGGCCTTTGTTTGGTTAAGTGTAAAAAAGAAAAACAAAGCCAGCATAAAGACCAGTCTTCATTACACCATTATTGCAAAATCCCTGTGTAAAAATGCCTACTGGGGTGTCCGGGTGGTGTGGCGGTCTATTCTGTTGCCTACTAACACTGGGCTCATCAGTTCGAATCCCCGTGTTACCTCCGGCTTGGTCGGGCATCCTTACAGACACAATTGGCCGTGTCTGCAGGTCGGAAGCTGGATGTGGGTATGTGTCCTGGTCACTGCACTAGAGCCTCCTCTGGTTGGTCAGGCTGCCTGTTCAGGGGGGAGGGGGAACTGGGGGGAATAGCGTAATCCTCCCATGCGCTACGTCCCCCTGGCGAAACTCCTCACTGTCAGGTGAAAAGAAGCGGCTGGTGACTCCACATGTATGGGAGGAGGCATGTGGTAGTCTCTGAAGAAGTACTTCCATGCTTCTCTGGGCTATCACCCCCCCCCCTCTATTTTTCCAGCACAAGAGGAGGAAGTGGTGGTGCCTTCCGTGCAGGCGCTCCTTCGGTGGTGCCACCATGTGTGGAAGGCTGCTCGATCTGCTCTCCTCTGGTCTGCTGCCCGTAACCACTGTATTGCTGACCCCTGTGCCTGACTACCAGCCTGCGGAGAAGGTGTGGCTGTCATCCTGTGACTTACCTCTTCAAGTGGACTCCCATAAGTTGGCACCCAGTTACTATGGCCTATTTAAAACTGAAAAGGCCATCAACCCCACTGCAGTGAGGCTTAAGTTGCCCGCCTCTATAAAGATTTACCGAACAGGGCCAGGGCGTTCAATATCTTGTAGACTGGGAAGGATATGGCCCAGAAGAGCAGTTTTGGGTCCCACCACTCAACATCCTGGATCCCACCCTCATTCATGACTTCCACTGGAGGCATCCTGAAAAGCCAGGTGGGCCTCCAGCAGGCACCTGTTGAAGGGGGGTCCTGTCACGGCTTCAGCCATGACTCGAGATTTTCCCTATGTTTCTCTGTGTTCCTTCCATCCCTTGTGTCTCCTCCTCCCCTGTCTCTCTCACTGTGTCTGTCAGTGTGTGTGTGGCATTGGTGTGGCTCACTCTTTCTCCCCTGGCTCCCACTTCACTTCACCTGTCTGTAATCTATGGATCAGCACTCCAGCATAAGAACCCTGGCTCTCCTTCCACTCATCTCCAGATTTTTCAGCCTGTTTCTGTGGCAACAACTCTCTCAGCCTCTCCAGTACCAGTTGCTTAAGTATATTTTTCCTAACTTGCCTCACCCACACTTCCTCATGCCTGCTGATGTCACCGTGTGTCTTCCTGTGTTCAGGATTCCTTCATGTCCTCTGCCCACCCATGCCATGTCTGCCTGCCTGCTTCATCAGCTCACTGGACTGCCAGCTTGTCTGCCCAGCCTGGCCTCACCTTTCCCCATTGTCTCCCTGGACAACCTTTCCAACCAGCCACTCATCTACACATTCACCAACCACCTTTTGCAGTCTAAAAATAAATCTTCATCTTTACCGTCAACCTCGTGTCTGTATCTGATTTTGGGTCCAAACAGGACAAACCATGACAGGGCTCAGAGAAGTTATCAGGTCTTTCAAGTCAAAAGGCTCAAGTCCAAGTCAAGTCATGAGTCACTGGTGTAACTGCAAAGTCGAGCTGCAAGTATTTTTAAGTTTTGTCAAGTCTGAAGTCATCAAATTTGTGAGTCTGAATCGAGTCCAAGTCATGTTAGTTGAGTCCACCCCTCTGATTTTTGGATATAATAAAACAAGAAACTTGTTCGACGTCATAGAAAATTTGGAAATATTGTGCTCTGGACATCTTTGCAGTCTTCCTCATTACTGTGAGGAAGGTACTGCATTTACAGTCTTCCTCATTACTGTGAGGAAGGTACTGTATTTACAGAAAACTTTATGTGGCATAATGATGTATCTAGATGAAAGTTCGAGCCTTGAGATTGTAAATTCTCGTGTAAGAATTGTAGGAATGCTGACCTGGGGCCAACAAGGTTACCACAAATTGCTTACTACTATCATGTGAACTGACGAGCAAGACAAGCTCACCGTCTACTTCTTCTTTGTTTCTCATTTTAGACCGTGGGGTGACCAGATATTTATTGACGTCCAGCTTTGTGAACACCTAGTTAGACATTATTACATGTATTAGTGGGAATCCTCACCAAGTGAGTAAGAAAGAGTGAAATATGTTTTATACGCCTCACAAACATTGACTTCAGCTTTTCATACAGGACGGACACGTTATGGCACTAATCAGAAAGTCGTACTTGATTTCCTTTCTACTGCAGCATGCTAAGAAAGCCTCTCTAGCCGGAGAGGAGAGGCAGTTTCACAGACAACAATGTCCCTGTACTACCTCCTACATGGCCCAGGCCTTCTGCTCCACAAGTCACGTTTGATATGCTCTCTACCCACCTCTCTCTCTCTCTGCCCACCTCTCTCTCTCTTTACCCACCTCTCTCTCTACCCACCTCTCTCTCTCTACCCACCTCTCTCTGCCCACCTCTCTCTCTCTCTACCCACCTCTCTCTCTACCCACCTCTCCCTCTCTACCCACCTCTCTCTCTCTACCCACCTCTCTCTCTCTACCCACCTCTCTCTCTACCCACCTCTCTCTCTCTACCCACCTCTCTCTCTCTACCCACCTCTCTCTCTACCTACCTCTCCCTCTACCCACCTCTCTCTCTATCACCTCTCCCTCTACCCCACCTCTCTCTCTACCCACCTCTCCCTCTAACCACATCTCCCTCTACCCACCTCTCTCTCTCTACCTACCTCTCCTTCTACCCACCTCTCTCTCTATCACCTCTCCCTCTACCCCACCTCTCTCTCTATCATCTCTCTCTCTCTACCCACCTCTCTCTCTATCACCTCTCTCTCTACCCACCTCTCTCTCTAACCACATCTCCCTCTACCCACCTCTCTCTCTACCTACCTCTCCTTCTACCCACCTCTCTCTCTATCACCTCTCCCTCTACCCTACCTCTCTCTCTATCATCTCTCTCTCTCTACCCACCTCTCACTCTACCCACCTCTCTCTCTACCCACATCTCCCTCTACCCACCTCTCTCTCTCTACCTACCTCTCCTTCTACCCACCTCTCTCTCTATCACCTCTCTCTCTACCCAACTCTCCCTCCCTACCCACCTCCCCTTCTACCCACCTTTCTCTCTACCCACCTCTTTCTCTACCCACCTCTCCCTCTACCCACCTTTCTCTCTACCCACCTCTCTCTGTATCACCTCTCTCTCTCTACCCACCTCTCCCTCTCTACCCACCTCTCCCTCTCTACCCACCTCTCCCTCTACCCACCTCTCTCTCTCTACCCACCTCTCCCTCTCTACCCACCTCTCCCTCTACCCACCTCTCTCTCTACCTACCTGTCATTTCAATTCAATTCAGAGGGCTTTATTGGCAGGAAAGTTTTACAACAATGTTGCCAAAGCATCAAAAATACAGTTTGAACGGTACATAATAACACTAATAATGAACATCAACACAACATTGTAACGATCAATAAAGAAACAATAACACAGCCATAACAATAGAGAAACTGAAGTAGATCAGAGGGAGGAGCATGGGGTGTGAGGAGACTACAGCTGTCATGTGTTGTGATCCTTGTCTCTTAAGCTGGGACATGATCTGACATATCTTGCTGCACCTATGAGCTGACACTGTTTCCCCAAGTACATGTTGCATTTTGGTCTGGTCAGAGAGTGTGTCCAAGTCAGAGAATGTGTCCAAGTCATTTTGGTCTGGTCAGAGAATGTGTCCAAGTCCTTTTGGTCTGGTCAGAGAGTGTGTCCAAGTCATTTTGGTCTGGTCAGAGAGTGTGTCCAAGTCATGTTGGTCTGGTCAGAGAGCGTGTCCAAGTCATTTTGGCCTGGTCAGAGAGTGTGTCCAAGTCATTGTGGTCTGGTCAGAGAGTGTGTCCAAGTCATTTTGGTCTGGTCAGAGAGTGTGTCCAAGTCTTGGAATTTACATTTGATTTTTGTGAAAAATTTTGTTCTTAAGTCTTCGTATGTGCTACATTGTAGCAGGAAGTGTTGTTCTGTCTCCACCTGTCTCTCTGGACAGAGTGGACACAGCCTGTCTTTTCTGGGCAGCCAGGTCTGCCTGCGTCAGCCAGTCTCTATGGCCAAGCTGTGATCACTGAGTCTGTTCATAGTCAGTGCCTTTCTCAGTTTCTGATCGGTCACAATGGTCAGTAGTCTGCCATTGTGTACCGTCTTTTTAGAGCCACATAACACTGAAGTTTGCTTTGGGTTTTTGTGATAGATGTCCAATGGTTAATGTAATTTTCTTTTTCTTTAGCTATAATGTGGTTGGGCCAGATTATGTGAAGTTTGTCCTGATGACTCGTGCTGTTGGCTGAGCTGAGCCTCAGGACCAGCTGGCTGAGGGGACTCCTCTCTTTGTTCTCCTCTTGGTAACTGAGAGCTTTGTTATGGTAGGAGTTGGGGTCACTTGCTTGTAGGTGTTGGTAGAATTTAATTGCTCTTTTTTGCATTGTTATTAACAGGGAAAACTGGCTCAGTTCTGCTCAGCCTCCATTGTTGGGCATGTTCCTGTGTACTCTGAGAATGCTCTTGCAAATCTCAGTGTGCAGAGTTTCAACTGGGTGTTTGTCCCATTTTTCAAAGTCTTGATTTACAAGAGGACACCCCACTTCACTACCATATAGTAACATTGGTTCAATTATGGATTTGAATATTTTGAGCCATGTTCTAACAGGTATGTCTACGTTTGAAGACTTTTTTATAGTATAGAAAGCCCTTCTTCCCTTGTCTCTGAGATCATTAATAGTGAGATTGAAATTTCCTGTACAGGTAATTATTAGCCCCGAGTATTTGTAGCTTAGCTGTGTGTGTGTTCTATGTCAGTGGAGCCTAGTAAGAACCTAGTTGGGTTTCCCTGACACTTGGGTCGTTTCTGGAAGATCATGATTCTAGTTTTTTTTTCAGATTAACTGTCAGAGCTCAGGTCTGAGTTTTGCAGATGATCCAGTTGCTGTTGTAATGCCTCTTTAGATGGAGCTAATAATATTAGATCATCTGCAAAAAATAGGCATTTAATTTGTGCGTCAGAGAGGGTGAGACCAGGGATATCTGATTGTTCGAGAGCTTTTGCCAGTTCATCAATATAAATGTTAAACTGGGTGGGGCTGAGACTGCAGCCCTGTTTCACACCCCTACTTTAGGGGAAAAAAAATCTGTTTCCATATTGGCAATTTTAACAGCGCATTTATTATTTGTATACATTGTTTTAATTATGCCATAGGTTTTCTCCAACACCTTTTTCAATTAATTTCAGAAACAGACCATTGTGCCAAATTGAGTCAAATGCTTTTTTGAAATCTACAAAGCAAGATAACATTTTGTTCTTGTTTTGATTGACATGTTTATTATGAGGGTGTGGAGGGTATAGATATGGTCTGTAGTTCGGTGTTGTGATGTAAAACCGATTTGACTTCGGCTCAGGACATTATGTTCACTGAGGATGTTTTGCAGTCGACTGTTTAGGATGCTGCAGAATAACTTCCCCTGGTTGCTACTGACACAAATGCCTTGATAATTGTTTGGGTCAAATTTATTTCAATTTTTAAAGATCGGTGTGACAATTCCCTTGCTCCAGATGTCAGGGAAATGTCCAGTGCTCAGAACGAGGTTGAATAATTTTAATATGGCAATGTTGAACTTATGGTTGCTAAATTTCAGCATTTCATTTAAAATACCATCAGGACCACTGGCCTTCCCTGGTTGTAGGGCCTGTATCTTAGCCTGCAGCTCTTCTTTGGTAATTTGGTAATCTAAAGGTTTTTGATTGTCTTTAATGGTTAATTCTAGGGTTTGTAGCTTGTTGAGGAGATCATTTTGGGCTGAATTGAGTGCAATAGTACTATACAGGTTTTCAAAGTGTTTTTTCCATATTTCACCATTTTGAATAGCCAATTCATCCTCGTGTGGTTTGCTGAAAGAGTGCCATTTTTTCCAGAAATTATTTGAGTCAATGGACTCTTCAATTGCGTTATGTTGTTGCTGTGCATACTGTTCCTTTTTAGTTGTGAGTGTTCTTCTGTATAATTTCAGTGTTTCCCAATATTGATAGCGGAGCTCAGGATTGTCAGGTTGTCTGTGTGTTTGATTTGATAAAGTTCTGAGTGTTTTCCTTAGATGCCTGCAGTCTGCGTCATACCACTTTTCATTATCTGACTTTTTTGATCTGAGATGCTGAAGCTTTTTAAGATCGGATAAATCTGCCGCATTGTCAAATATGATGTTAATATCTTGTACAGCCTGATTCAGGCCCTCGTTGTTGCGGGGATATGAGGTGGAAAGACAATTGTCTAGTTGGGATTGAATTGTTTGATGTCTGATTGCTTTCTGGTAGTCATCTTTGCTATTGTTTGTCCATCTATAAGGTTGTTTTGTATAGTTCAATTTATTGGGTTCTGCTGCATGAGGGTCTGTTACTATCTTTCTAATGTATAGTTATACATTAGAAAGATAGTAGAGGTGGGTAGAGAGAGAGGGTCCCTCTACCCTCTATCTCTACCCATCTCTCCCTCTACCCACTTCCCTCTACCCACCTCTCTCTGCCCACCTCTCTCTCTACCCACCTTTCTCTCTACCCACCTCTTTCTCGCTACCCACCTCTCTCTCTACCCACCTCTCTCTCTAACCACCTTTCTCTCTACCCACCTTTCTCTCTACCCACCTCTCTCTCTACCCACCTCTCTCTCTACCCACCTCTCTCTCTACCCACCTCTCTCTCTAACCACCTCTGTCTCTCTACCCACCTCTCTCTCTACCCACCTTTCCCTCTACCCACCTCTGTCTCTCTACCCACCTCTCTCTCTACCAACCTCCCTCCCTCTACCCAGCTCTCTCTCTCTACCCACCTTTCTCTACCAACTGCTCCCTCTACCCACCTCTCTCTCTACCCACCTTTCTCTTCCCACCTCTCCCTCTACCCAACTTTCCCTCTACCCACCTCTCTCTACGCACCTCTCCCTGTACCTCACGTTCCCTCTACCCACCTCTCTCTATACCCACCTCTCCCTCTACCCAACTTACCCTCTACCCACCTTTCTCCCTACCCACCTCTCCATCTACCCAACTTTCTCTCTACCCACCTCTCCCTCTACCCACCTTTCTCTCTACCCACCTCACCCTCTACCCACCTTTCCCTCTACCCACCTCTCTCCACCACCTCTCTCTACCCACCTCTCCCTCTACCCACTTTTCTCTCTACCCACCTCTCTCTCGCTACCCACCTCTCTCTCTACCCACCTCTCCCTCTACCCACCTTTCTCTCTACCCACCTCTCTCTCTACCCACCTCTCCCTCTAACCACCTCTGTCTCTCTACCCACCTCTCTCTCTACCAACCTCCCTCCCTCTACCCAGCTCTCTCTCTCTACCCACCTTTCTCTACCAACCGCTCTCTATACCCACCTCTCCCTCTACCCAACTTACCCTCTACCCACCTTTCTCCCGAACCCACCTCTCCATCCACCCAACTTTCTCTCTACCCACCTCTCCCTCTACCCACCTTTCTCTCTACCCACCTCTCTCTCTACCCACCTCTCTCTCTATCCACCTCTCCCTCTAACCACCTCTGTCTCTCTAACCACCTCTCTCTCTACCAACCTCCCTCCCTCTACCCACCTCTCTCTCTACCCACCTCTCTCTCTATCCACCTCTGTCTCTACCCACCTCTCTCTCTACCCACCTCTCCCTCTAACCACCTCTGTCTCTCTACCCACCTCTCTCTCTACCAACCTCCCTCCCTCTACCCACCTCTCTCTCTACCCACCTCTCTCTCTATCCACCTCTCTCTCTACCCACCTCTCTCTCTACCCACCTCTCCCTCTAACCACCTCTGTCTCTCTACCCACCTCTCTCTCTACCAACCTCCCTCCCTCTACCCAGCTCTCTCTCTCTACCCACCTTTCTCTACCAACTGCTCCCTCTACCCACCTCTCTCTCTACCCAACTTTCCCTCTACCCACCTCTCTCTACGCACCTCTCCCTGTACCTCACGTTCCCTCTACCCACCTTTCTCTCTACCCACCTCTCCCTCTACCCACCTTTCTCTCTACCCACCTCACCCTCTACCCACCTTTCTCTCTACCCACCTTTCTCTCTGCCCACCTCACTCTCTCTACCCACCTCTCTCTCTCTACCCACCTTTCTCTCTACCCACCTCTCCATCTACCCAACTTTCTCTGTACCCATCTCTCTACCCACCTCTCCCTCTACCAAACTTTCCCTCTACCCACCTTTCTCTCTACCCACCTCTCTCTCTGCCCACCTCTCTCTCTCTACCCACCTCTCTCTGCCCACCTCTCTCTCTCTACCCACCTCTCTCTCTATCCACCTCTCCCTCTACCAAACTTTCCCTCTACCCACCTCTCCCTCTACCAAACTTTCCCTCTACCCACCTCTCCCTCTACCAAACTTTCCCTCTACCCACCTTTCCCTCTACCCACCTCTCCCTATACCAAACTTTCCCTCTATCCACCTCTCTCTACCCACCTCACCCTACCGAGCTCTGTCAACCCACCTCGCTCTCGATCCACCTCTCTCTACCCACCTCTCTCTCCACCACCTCTCTCTACCCACCTCTCCTTCTACCCAACTTTCCCTCTACTCACCTCTCTCTACCCAGCTCTCTCAACCCACCTCTCTCTCTACCCACCTCTATCTCTCTCTAATCCTTTTTTTCTGTTTCTTCATCTGGTATCTAAATCAAATACACAAGCCCTCTTTTTACCTCAGTTTTCTGAACAAATTATCACATGAGGGCACGAGTTTGTAAACCGTGAAGCACATGATGCGCTCCCAGTTTGGGACATGACTTTAATAAGAAATAATTGAAACGAGTGTGGACGAGCTTCAAATTAGTGCACATGCAAAGCACACTGTTCTGTTGAAGATTAATAGAGTTTGCCTTGTGTGTGTGTGTGTGTGTGTGTGTGTGTGTGTGTGTGTGTGTGTGTGTGTGAGTGAGTGAGTGAGTGAGTGAGTGAGTGAGTGAGTGAGTGAGTGAGTGAGTGAGTGGGAGAGAGAGATAGAGACAGAGAGAGAGAGACAGACAGAAACAGAGAGTTAGGGAGACAAAGAGAGAGGGACAGAGAGACAGAGAGAGGGAAGAGGGAGAGAGAGAGTTAGGGCTGGGCGATATAGGCAAAATCAAATATCACAATATTTTTGACTGAATATCTGGGTATTGATAATGTGATAACATTCAGTGGAGGACAATTGGTGCTTCCATAAGATATTTACACATGGGGGCGCCCAGGTAGCTAGCGGTCTATTCTGTTGCCTACCAACACAGGGATCGCTGGTTCGAATCCCCGTGTTACCTCCGGCTTGGTCGGGCGACCCAAGACACAATTGGCCGTGTCTGCGGGTGGGAAGCTGGATGTGTATATGTGTCCTTGTCACTGCACTAGCACCTCCTCTGGTCGGTTGGGGTGCCTGTTTGGGGCGGAGGGGGGGCGGGAATTGTGGGGGAATAGTGTGATCCTCTCATGCACTACATCCCCCTGGTGAAACTCCTCACTGTCGGGTGAAAAGAAGCAGCTGGTGGCTCCACATGTATGGGAGGATACATGTGGTAGTCTGCAGCCCTCCCCGGATCAGCAGAGGGGTGAAGTAGCGACCGAGACGGCTCGGAAGGGTGGGGTAATTGGCTGAGCACAATTGGGGAGAAAAGGGGGGAAAAACCAAAAAATTATAAAAATAACTAAAAGATATTCACACACATGCTGAGAGATAACCACAGGCATGTGGGTATGGGGGCCCAGCATGTGGGTATGGGGCCCAGCATGTGGGTATGGGGCCCAGCATGTGGGTATGGGGACCAGCATGTGGGTATGGGGCCCAGCATGTGGATATGGGGCCCAGCATGTGGATATGGGGACCAGCATGTGGGTATGGGGCCCAGCATGTGGGTATGGGGACCCAGCATGTGGATATGGGGCCCAGCATGTGGGTATGGGGCCCAGCATGTGGGTATGGGACCCAGCATGTGGGTATGGGGACCCAGCATGTGGGTATGGGGGCCAGCATGTGGGTATGGGGCCCAGCATGTGGGTATGGGGACCAGCATGTGGGTATGGGGCCCAGCATGTGGGTATGGGGCCCAGCATGTGGATATGGGGACCAGCATGTGGGTATGGGGCCCAGCATGTGGGTATGGGGACCAGCATGTGGATATGGGGCCCAGCATGTGGGTATGGGGACCCAGCATGTGGATATGGGGCCCAGCATGTGGGTATGGGGACCAGCATGTGGGTATAGGGACCAGCATGTGGGTATGGGGCCCAGCAGGTGGGTATGGGGACCAGCATGTGGGTATAGGGACCAGCATGTGGGTATAGGGACCAGCATGTGGGTATAGGGACCAGCATGTGGGTATGGGGACCCAGCATGTGGATATGGGGACCCAGCATGTGGATATGGGGACCAGCATGTGGGTATGGGGACCCAGCATGTGGGTATGGGGACCAGCATGTGGGTATGGGGCCCAGCATGTGGGTATGGGGCCCAGCATGTGGGTATGGGGACCAGCATGTGGATATGGGGCCCAGCATGTGGGTATGGGGACCAGCATGTGGGTATGGGGACCAGCATGTGGGTATAGGGACCAGCATGTGGGTATGGGGACCCAGCATGTGGGTATGGGGCCCAGCATGTGGGTATGGGGACCAGCATGTGGATATGGGGCCCAGCATGTGGGTATGGGGACCAGCATGTGGGTATGGGGACCAGCATGTGGGTATGGGGCCCAGCATGTGGATATGGGGACCAGCATGTGGGTATGGGGCCCAGCATGTGGGTATGGGGCCCAGCATGTGGGTATGGGGACCAGCATGTGGGTATAGGGACCAGCATGTGGGTATGGGGACCCAGCATGTGGGTATGGGGCCCAGCATGTGGGTATGGGGACCCAGCATGTGGGTATGGGGACCCAGCATGTGGATATGGGGACCAGCATGTGGGTATGGGGCCCAGCATGTGGGTATGGGGCCCAGCATGTGGGTATGGGGACCAGCATGTGGATATGGGGCCCAGCATGTGGGTATGGGGCCCAGCATGTGGTTATGGGGACCAGCATGTGGGTATAGGGACCAGCATGTGGGTATGGGGACCCAGCATGTGGGTATGGGGACCAGCATGTGGGTATGGGGACCAGCAGGTGGGTATGGGGACCAGCATGTGGGTATGGGGACCAGCATGTGGGTATGGGGACCAGCATGTGGATATGGGGGACCAGCATGTGGGTATGGGGACCAGCATGTGGATATGGGGACCAGCATGTGGGTATGGGGACCAGCATGTGGGTATGGGGGACCAGCATGTGGGTATGGGGACCAGCATGTGGGTATGGGGACCCAGCATGTGGGTATGGGGACCAGCATGTGGATATGGGGACCAGCATGTGGATATGGGGCCCAGCATGTGGATATGGGGACCAGCATGTGGATATGGGGACCAGCATGTGGATATGGGGCCCAGCATGTGGGTATGGGGACCAGCATGTGGGTATGGAGACCAGCATGTGGGTATGGGGACCAGCATGTGGGTATGGGGGACCAGCATGTGGATATGGGAACCAGCATGTGGGTATGGGGACCAGCATGTGGGTATGGGGACCAGCATGTGGGTATGGGGGACCAGCATGTGGGTATGGGGGACCAGCATGTGGGTATGGGGACCAGCATGTGGGTATGGGGGCCAGCATGTGGGTATGGGGGCCCATCATGTGGGTATGGGGCCCAGCATGTGGGTATGGGGCCCAGCATGTGGGTATGGGGGCCAGCATGTGGGTATGGGGGCCCATCATGTGGGTATGGGGACCAGCATGTGGGTATGGGGACCAGCATGTGGGTATGGGGACCAGCATGTGGGTATGGGGGACCAGCATGTGGGTATGGGGGCCAGCATGTGGGTATGGGGGACCAGCATGTGGGTATGGGGGCCCATCATGTGGGTATGGGGACCAGCATGTGGGTATGGGGGACCAGCATGTGGGTATGGGGACCAGCATGTGGGTATGGGGACCCAGCATGTGGGTATAGGGCCCAGCATGTGGGTATGGAGACCAGCATGTGGGTATGGGGACCAGCATGTGGGTATGGGGGACCAGCATGTGGGTATGGGGCCCATCATGTGGGTATGGGGACCCATCATGTGGGTATGGGGGCCAGCATGTGGGTATGGGGCCCAGCATGTGGGTATGGGGCCCAGCATGTGGGTATGGGGCCCAGCATGTGGGTATGGGGACCCATCATGTGGGTATGGGGACCAGCATGTGGGTATGGGGCCCAGCATGTGGGTATGGGGACCAGCATGTGGGTATGGGGACCAGCATGTGGGTATGGGGCCCAGCATGTGGGTATGGGGACCCATCATGTGGGTATGAGGGACCAGCATGTGGGTATGGGGGCCCAGCATGTGGGTATGGGGACCAGCATGTGGGTATGGGGACCAGCATGTGGATATGGGGACCAGCATGTGGGTATGGGGCCCAGCATGTGGGTATGGGGACCAGCATGTGGGTATGGGGACCAGCATGTGGGTATGGGGGCCCAGCAGGGACACATTCTTTAATCCCGTCAGTAAAACTGAACACATTCAGGACATGGTCTCACTGCACTGTCCTGCAGCCTGCGAGACCAGGGAACAGTCACATGATGTTGTGTCACCATGTTACCACAACCACACTCACACATCCATATTATACCCACATACTGCCCAGTGTGTGTGTGTGTGTGTGTGTGTGTGTGTGTGTGTGTGCATGTGTGTGTTAGATGCTGACACTTTGTCATTTAGCGCCATTTCTTTTTGTTTTATGTCAGTCTGATGTGTTGTGATAAGACAGAATTTCCTTCACCATCACACATTTTCAGTTTTTGTTTTCGTGGTTTAGGAGACAGGAAATACTGCCAACTGTAATCTCTCCTCTCTGATAACACACTCTTCATCACTTCATAGCTGTACTACCTCCTCTCTGATAACACACTCTTCATCACTTCATAGCTGTAATACCTCATCTCTGATAACACACTCTTCATCACTTCATAGCTGTAATACCTCCTCTCTGATAACACACTCTTCATCACTTCATAGCTGTAATACCTCCTCTCTGATAACACACTCTTCATCACTTCATAGCTGTAATACCTCATCTCTGATAACACACTCTTCATCACTACATAGTTGTAATACATCCTCTCTGATAACACACTCTTCATCACTACATAGCTGTAACCCCTCCTCTCTGATAACACACTCTTCATCACTTCATAGTTGTAATCCCTCCTCTCTGATAACACACTCTTCATCACTTCATAGTTGTAATATGTCCTTTCTGATAACACACTCTTCATCACTACATAGTTGTAATATGTCCTCTCTGATAAAACACTCTTCATCACTACATAGTTGTAATACGTCCTCTCTGATAACACACTCTTCATCATTTCATAGTTGTAATACCGCCTCTCTGATAACACACTCTTCATAACTTCATAGCTGTAATACCTCATCTCTGATAACACACTCTTCGTCACTTCATAGTTGTAATACCTCATCTCTGATAACACACTCTTCATCACTTCATAGCTGTAATACCTCCTCTCTGATAACACACTCTTCATCACTTCATAGTTGTAATCCCTCCTCTCTGATAACACACTCTTCATCACTTCATAGTTGTAATATGTCCTTTCTGATAACACACTCTTCATCACTATATAGTTGTAATATGTCCTCTCTGATAAAACACTCTTCATCACTACATAGTTGTAATACGTCCTCTCTGATAACACACTCTTCATCACTTCATAGCTGTAATACCTCATCTCTGATAACACACTCTTCATCACTACATAGCTGTAACCCCTCCTCTCTGATAACACACTCTTCATAACTTCATAGCTGTAATACCTCATCTCTGATAACACACTCTTCATCACTTCATAGCTGTAATACCGCCTCTCTGATAACACACTCTTCATCACTCCATAGCTGTAATACCTCCTCTCTGATAACACACTCTTCATCACTTCATAGCTGTAATACCTCCTCTCTGATAACATACTCTTCATCACTTCATAGTTGTAATATGTCCTCTCTGATAACACACTCTTCATCACTTCATAGTTGTAATCCCTCCTCTCTGATAACACACTCTTCATCACTACATAGTTGTAATCCCTCCTCTCTGATAACACACTCTTCATCACTTCATAGTTGTAATCCCTCCTCTCTGATAACACACTCTTCATCACTTCATAGTTGTAATCCCTCCTCTCTGATAACACACTCTTCATCACTTCATAATTGTAATATGTCCTCTCTGATAACACACTCTTCATCGCTACATAGTTGTAATACATCCTCTCTGATAACCACTCTTCATCACTTCATAGTTGTAATCCCTCCTCTCTGATAACACACTCTTCATCACTTCATAGTTGTAATATGTCCTCTCTGATAACACACTCTTCATCACTTCATAGTTGTAATATGTCCTTTCTGATAACACACTCTTCATCACTACATAGTTGTAATACGTCCTCTCTGATAACACACTCTTCATCATTTCATAGTTGTAATACCACCTCTCTGATAACACACTCTTCATCACTTCATAGTTGTAATCCCTCCTCTCTGATAACACACTCTTCATCACTTCATAGTTGTAATATGTCCTTTCTGATAACACACTCGTCATCATTACATAGTTGTAATATGTCCTCTCTGATAACACACTCTTCATCACTAGATACTTGTAATCCCTCCTCTCTGATAACACACTCTTCATCACTACATAGCTGTAACCCCTCCTCTCTGATAACACACTCTTCATCACTTCATAGTTGCTTATTTATCAAAGGAAGGCGCCCAGGATGCATCCTGATCAGATGCCCAAACCACCTCAACCGGCTCCTTTCGACGCGAAGGAGCAGCGGCTCTACTCCGAGCTCCCTCCGGATGTCTGAGCTCCTCACTCTATCTCTATGGCTGAGCCCAGACACCCTATGGAGGAAACTCATTTCAGCTGCTTGGCTCTCACCCTTTCGGTTATTACCCAAACCTCGTGACAATAGTGAGGGTTGGAACGAAGACTGACTGGCAGTTGTTAAATCATTTATTTAAATTTGGCCTGACTAAGTCACGGGGAAGGCAAAACGTTTCCACAGCGGTGACTTCAAGGGAGCAGGAGTATTTTCCAGTTCATCTCTGACTCCGGCAGTGGCCACGGTGTCTACAAAAGTGCAGCTGCAGAACCCTGGTAAACTATGCTGTGTCACCTGAAGAGTTGTTGTTTTTTTCTTTTTCCTCAGACGTGCGCTCGATCCACCCTAGTAGGCGGGGCAGGGGAGGAAAACAATACTGGACGTGCGCTGGACGCGCCCTGGTAGGCGGGGCAGGGGAGGAAAACAATACTGGACGTGCGCTGGACGCGCCCTGGTAGGCGGGGCAGGGGAGGAAAACAATACTGGACGTGCGCTGGACGCGCCCTGGTAGGCGGGGTAGGAGAGGAAAACAATACTGGACGTGCGCTGGACGCGCCCTGGTAGGCGGGGTAGGAGAGGAAAATAATACTGGAATCGCTGATTCTGCTTTTGATAGATCGTCAATTTAGAATCGAAATCGCGGCACGCCTGATGACAAGCATCTCCTCGGAAGCAGTTAGTGGTTAGATGTGTTGGTCAAAGACACCTTGACACTTTTGTGAGGAGGAAACGAGAATTGAACCGGCAACCCTGCAGTTACCAGACGACCTGCTCTACCTCTGAGCCAACTAAAATCTTAAAGAAAAACAGATAAAACAATCAAGGATGTAAAAACTACCACACTTACAGTCTGTGTAATGACAATGTAAACAAGATTAGAAACCGTGAGGAAGCTCAGAAAGTGTGAAGGAGCATTTCTGTAGCAAGTCAACTGGACAGTTCAAGTCTCGCTGCTCCTTCTGCTAAAGACAAACACTGTATGTTGTTCAGCTGACAGCAACCCTCCTTCTCTGTCTGTCTGTAAACCTAAATCTGTCTCTCTCAGTCATTATATACAGTACACCAGTGTGTGAACACACACCATATTCACACAGACATCCTCTCCCTCTGCCAGTCTGCAGTCATTTCGTGCTTCTGATTCATAAAACATCACGTTAAGAAGTATTTAATGATGATGATAGATTGCTATAATGTGAAAGGCACACATACTCGTGTGTGTGTGTGTGTGTGTGTGTGTGTGTGTGTGTGTGTGTGTGTGTGTGTGTGTGTGTGTATGTCTTACCACTGCAGGGGAGTTGACCACTGCCAGGTTGTAGCCATAGAGCATAGAACTCCCAAAGGAGGTGAGTAACGCTACCGCCAACAAAGAGGTGGTCAGGTGCTATACAAACAGACAGGCAGACAGACAGACAGGCAGATAGAAAGAATGAATGAGATGAGGAGTAGGGTCAAAGTGTCAGAATAATTTGGCAATACCTATCATAATCACACTGGAATAGTTCTGGTTTGTGGGGAAAAAACACACAAACTTTCATCATAAAATTCATCAAATAATAAGAAGCACACTTTTAAGTACTGACATGTGGGTACTGGCATCCATGCATCAAACTAATAATCCTGGAAGTCATCAAGAAGATCCATGCAAAACACTGTAAACAAACTCTTCATTATTACAATACACAAAGTGGAAGGTTCAGAATATCTCTAGGGACATTCTGTCACATTAAACACTAGTGGCAGGTACCTTCCCCAACAAAAAGGTAACACATGTCAGGGAACAATACACAATGTGGAAGGTTCAGAATATCTCTAGAGACATTCTGTCACATTAAACACTAGTGGCAGGTACCTCCCCCAACAAAACGGTAACACATGTCAGGGAACAATACACAATGTGGAAGGTTCAGAATATCTCTAGAGACATTCTGTCGCATTAAACACTGATGGCAGGTACCTTCCCCAACAAAAAGGTAACACATGTCAGGAAACAATACACAATGTTGAAGGTTCAGAATATCTCTAGAGACATTCTGTCGCATTAAACACTGGTGGCAGGTAACTTCCACAACAAAAAGATAACACATATCAGGGAACAATGCACAATGTGGAAGGTTCAGAATATCTCTAGAGACATTCTGTCACATTAAACACTGGTGGCAGGTACCTTCCCCAACAAAAAGGTAAAACATGTCAGGGAACAATACACAATGTGGAAGGTTCAGAATATCTCTAGAGACATTCTGTCACATTAAACATTGGTGGCAGGTACCTTCCCCAACAAAAAGGTAACACATGTCAGGGAACAATACACAATATGGAAGGTTCAGAATATCTCTAGAGACATTCTGTCACATTAAACATTGGTGGCAGGTACCTTCCCCAACAAAAAGGTAACACATTGTCAGGGAACAATACACAATATGGAAGGTTCAGAATATCTCTAGAAACATTCTGTCACATTAAACACTAGTGGCAGGTACCTTCCCCAACAAAAAGGTAACACATGTAAGGGAACAATACACAATGTGGAAGGTTCAGAATATCTCTAGAGACATTCTGTCGCATTAAACACTGGTGGCAGGTACCTTCCCCAACAAAAAGGTAACACATGTCAGGGAACAATACACAATGTGGAAGGTTCAGAATATCTCTAGAGACATTCTGTTGCATTAAACACTGGTGGCAGGTACCTTCCCCAACAAAAAGGTAACACATGTCAGGAAACAATACACAATGTTGAAGGTTCGGAATATCTCTAGACACATTCTGTCGCATTAAACACTGGTGGCAGGTAACTTCCCCAACAAAAAGATAACACATATCAGGGAACAATGCACAATTTGGAAGGTTCAGAATATCTCTAGAGACATTCTGTCACGTTAAACATTGGTGGCAGGTACCTTCCCCAACAAAAAGGTAACACATGTCAGGGAACAATACACAATGTGGAAGGTTCAGAATATCTCTAGAGACATTCTGTTACATTAAGCACTGGTGGCAGGTACCTTCCTCAACAAAAAGGTAACACATATCAGGGAACAATGCACAATGTGGAAGGTTCAGAATATCTCTAGAGACATTCTGTCAGATTAAACACCGGTGGCAGGTACCTACCCCAACAAAAAGGTAACACATGTCAGGTAACAATACACAATGTGGAAGGTTCAGAATATCTCTAGAGACATTCTGTCACATTAAACATTGGTGGCAGGTACCTTCCCCAACAAAAAGGTAACACATGTCAGGGAACAATACACAATATGGAAGGTTCAGAATATCTCTAGAGACATTCTGTCACATTAAACATTGGTGGCAGGTACCTTCCCCAACAAAAAGGTAACACATTGTCAGGGAACAATACACAATATGGAAGGTTCAGAATATCTCTAGAGACATTCTGTCACATTAAACACTAGTGGCAGGTACCTCCCCCAACCAAACGGTAACACATGTCAGGGAACAATACACAATGTGGAAGGTTCAGAACATCTCTAGAGACATTCTGTCGCATTAAACACTGGTGGCAGGTACCTTCCCCAACAAAAAGGTAACACATGTCAGGAAACAATACACAATGTTGAAGGTTCAGAATATCTCTAGAGACATTCTGTCGTATTAAACACTGGTGGCAGGTAACTTCCCCAACAAAAAGATAACACATATCAGGGAACAATGCACAATTTGGAAGGTTCAGAATATCTCTAGAGACATTCTGTCACGTTAAACACTGGTGGCAGGTACCTTCCCCAACAAAAAGGTAACACATGTCAGGGAACAATACACAATGTGGAAGGTTAAGAATATCTCTAGAGACATTCTGTTACATTAAGCACTGGTGGCAGGTACCTTCCCCAACAAAAAGGTAACACATATCAGGGAACAATGCACAATGTGGAAGGTTCAGAATATCTCTAGAGACATTCTGTCAGATTAAACACCGTTGGCAGGTACCTCCCCCAACAAAACGGTAACACATGTCAGGGAAATAGTTCTGCATTTGAATGTCTCAGCTCTGAAACGATTTCATTTAAGAAATAGGCTTCAAAGAATTTCATAGTTCAAAATATTTAAAACTCAGTATAATTACACAATGTAGTTTCCCTTGTGAAAACACTTGGTTTTGATTATATTCAACATTTCTCATTGTAGTATATGGGTTTGAACATATACACGGAGTAATACGGTGGTGAGCCTCTACTATAGGTAATACGACGAGAGGCCAGTAGGCGTGCTCTCAGGCGGATGTACGTAGGCAGAACTGAAGTCGGTTAGGATACGCATGCACGGTTGTTGTTCTTTGTTCCAGAATAAAGTTCATAAAAAGGAGTACCCGCCAGTCTCCTCATCAGTATAAACCACAACATGGTGTCAGAAGTGGCGGCGTTTGATGTTTAATCGCCGAAGAAGACGAGAGACCGAGAGAAGAGAGTGGTGAGCTTGTTGAAAAGTCCCAGTGACTAAACGTAAACGTGTTAGGTCCGACGGCGCTAAAGTCAATAGTGTTTGGGCTTACGCTAACGCGGAAGAGAAAACAAAATGGAACAATTTAAATCACCTTCTCCGTTAGTATTAATAGGCAACATATGTGAAAACTGGCGCAGATGGGAGCAAAGATATAGGTTGTACATGACGGCAACTGAAATGTCGAAAAAGGAAAATAGGTGCAAGTGGCAATATTACTGCACACGCTAGGCGAAGAAGCGCTCGAGGTGTACAACACACTTGACATAGTCAGGGCCGAGCCCTAACACGGGCAGGTGGACCGCATATTGCAGGCTTTCAGAGATTACTGTACGCCACAGAAAAACGTGGTATTTGAGAGGCACCAATTTTGGACGTATGCAATGCAAGAACCGATGCACATTGACAAATGTGTCACAGAGCTAAAACACAGGAGCAAAGACTGTGAGTTCGGTATAACCGAAAATGACATGCTGAGAGACAAACTCGTTTTCAGTGTTACAGATAAGCATCTGAAAGAGAAACTGCTGAGAGAACCTAACCTGACTTTAACTAAAGCCATTGATATTTGCAGGGCATTAGAGATAGCCAAGGAGCAAGTCAGCATAATGGTGTGTGCAAAGAAGGAAAATGAGGTGCATACAATAACGGAGGCAACAAGACCAATAAGGCAAAATAAAGCTAATGTCAACAAAACAGCGTTCAGTGCTCATCATAAAAAGGATAAATATGTCAACCAAACAAAAGTATGCAACAGATTCGGAAAGACACATGGCCCAAAAGCGTGTCCAGTGTATGGAATGAAGTGCACAGCTTTTGGGAAGGGCAATCACTTTGCCAAGATGTGCAGAATGAAAGGAGTGCAAGCAGTGCAGACAGTGGATTCACTATTTGTGGGCAGTCTGGAGTGCACCCAGGCAAATGCACTGAGTAAAGCTAGTGATATGCCGTGGCATGCTACTTTGTCAATTAGAGGAGTGCCCATCATCTTTAAACTAGACACGGGTGCTGACGCTAGTGTTCTCCCTCTAGAACAAGTCAGAAAACTCCCAGGCAAAGTACGCCTTAGTCCCACAAACATAGTATTCAGAGCTTATGGAGCTAACCAGATAAAGCCAGCCGGTAGCACCTACCTGAAATGCAGTACTGAGCGAGCAGGGTCCAAGCTCCAGTTCTATACCATTAAGCAGTCAGCATCTCCAATTCTTGGAAGAGCAGCATGTGAGGAGTTGAACTTGGTAAGACGTGTTGATGAAATCAAGGAGAGCTCACCTGCAACCAAAGAAGAGCTGGTGAGGCAGTATCCAGAGGTGTTCCAGGGGCTTGGGGAGTTCCCTGGTGAGCATCATATTCACATTGACCCAGAAGTGACCCCCGTGATCCATGGCTGCAGAAAAATCCTGTTTGCCATCATGGACAAACTGAAAAAGACACTGAGTCAGCTGGAAAAAGCTGATGCCATCACTCCAGTAACGACCCACGCAGTGGGTGAACAGCTTGGTAATAACTGAAAAGAAAAATGGCTCACTCAGACTTTGCCTTGATATCCTCGAGAGCTGAACAAAGCCATCAGATGACAGCACTGCTCCATACCGTCACCTACAGATGTCCAAAACAGACTGTCTGGCAAGAGAATATTTACAATACTCGATGAAAAAGACGGATACTGGCAAATTAAGCTGGACAGAGCATCGTCAGTGTTATGCACCTTCAACATGCCAGGGGGGCGTTACAGGTTCAAACGTCTCCCATTAGGTATAAAATCAACCAGCGAAGTCTTCCAACAGAAGAACAGTGAAACATTTGGTGACATTGATGGTGTACAGGTGATAGCCGACGATATGATCATCATCATCACTGCAGCTGATGAGAAGGAACATGCCGAGATACTGCACAAGGTAATACAGAGAGCCAAAGAGATGAATGTTAAGTTCAATGCAGACAAAGTGCAGTACATAGTGATGGAGGTGAAGTACATGGGACACGTGATAAACCCTGAGGGAGTATGGCCAGACAGTGACAAAGTGAATGCTACTGTACACATGCCAGCACCAGAAGCTAGAAAGGGTCTACAAAGGCTACTAGGTATGACTAAGTAGCTGTCCCAATACATACCTAATGAAGCAGCAGTGACAGCACCCTTATGGCAGCTACTGAGGAAAGATATGCAGTGGCTGTGGTCACATGAACACGATGCTTCCCTGACCAAACTCAAGACAGCAATAACTGAGGCTCCAGTGCTGAAAGTCTTAGACCCAAAACAGCAGATAGTCCTTCAAGCTGATGCATCAAAAGATGGGCTAGCTGCATGCCTGCTGCAGCGAGGACAGCCAGTGGCATATGCATCCAGAGCCCTAACACAGGTTGAGTGCAGCTATGCGCAGATTGAAAAAGAATTGCTTGCGGTCGTGTTTGCGACACGAAAATTCCAACAATACGTGTTTGGTGCACATGTGGTGGTGCAGTCAGACCACAAGCCTCTGGAGGCTATATTCACAAAGCCATTAGGACAGGCACCTGCCAGACTACAACAAATGCTGCTACAGCTTCAGCGTTACGATCTCCACATCAAGTACACGCCTGGAAAGGAAATGCTAATAGCAGACACTTTATCCAGAGCGTTTGGTGCCGTGGAAACACAAGAGGAGTCCATGACTACAGATGAAAAGGTTGTCTATGCCATGGAAGCAACTGAGGCTCTTGGAAGAGAGATGCAAGAGAGGCTTAAGATGGCAACTGAGGAGGACCGGACCTCGCAAAAGCTACTAGACATTCACCAGAGAGGGTGGCCAAAGCACAAAAAAAAACAGACAGATGCTGAGCTTAAAGTCTATTGGCCAATCAGAGACATAATCACAGTAAATGGGGGGGTCCTGATGACAGGAGACAGATTCATTATCCCTAAAAAGTTGAGATCAGACATGCTAGAGACTGCACATAGCCCACCAAGAAGTACAACGGACCAAAGAACGGGTATGCAAGTATCTATATTGGCCAGTCACATCAGCTGATATAGAGCAAATGGTTGGGAGCTGCCCCACCTGTCAACAACACCTACCGAAGAATCAGAAGGAGTCACTAAAATGCCATGAGCTGCCAGAGCTACCATGGTACAAAGTGGGTGTGGACATTTTTTAGCTACAAGGCAAATCTTCCTCCTCACAGTAGATATTTCTCAAAATATCCTGAGGTCCAACAAATGCGTGACAAAACAGAAAGCACAGTAATAGCAAAGTTGAAGGCTGTGTTTTCCAGACATGGTGTTCCGAAGGAAGTGATGAGTGACCACATGCTATTTGCTAGTGCTGAGATGAGTCAGTTTGCAAGTGACTGGGGCATAACATGGACATTCTCAAGCCCAGGCTAGCCACAGTCTAATGGGATGGCAAAACGCACAATAAAGACCATTAAACTCATGCTAAAAAAGGCAGAGCAGACTAAGACAGACCCCCACCTGGCTCTGTTGACTTTAAGGAACACTCCTGTGACTGGACTTGGTCTCTCTCCTGCAGAAATGCTGATGGGTCAGGTCCTAAGAAGCACATTGCCAGTAGCCAGTGCTGAGCTCAAACCGAGGCATCTGACAAGAGTCAAGCAGAGGCTACTTAAACTGCAACAAAGACGAGGAGAGTACTACAACCAACATGCAAGACCTCTCTCTGTGCTCGAACCAGGGATGGCTGTCAGTATAGAGACTCCACAAGGCTGGAAACCTGCCCTGGTAGAACAGAAGAGACAGGAGCCGAGGTCATATAATGTTGTGACAGCTGCAGGACAAAGGTACAGGAGGAATAGGAGGCACTTGAGAACAATTTGGAATGAGACACATGCTGAAATAGAGGATGGTGATGTCAGTGTCACTGAGCGGCCACCTCCAAGTGAGCCTGCAGAACCACATGTACATGACGCGACAAGAAATGTGGAACAACCAGTCAACTGTTCAGACGCACAGGTCCAACACACCAGAAGTGGCAGACTGGTAAAGCAGCCTACCAAATTCAGTGATTTTCAGATGGGCTAACAGTAAAAGTTATGCTCCTACGGAGGGTCATGTGCTAGAAACCTCTGACCCCGGTGACACTGTACAAAGACTGGGTACAAGGAATGTACAGAGTTCTTAAGAAGAAAAAAAAAGAAAAAGAAAATGTAATGAATATCTAGTATGAACAATGAACGTATGAAGAATGTAACACTGTGCTGATGTCAAGAATAGATATAGTAAGCATTCAAAGCCAGACCTTTAAACAGTTCATAGTGGTCTTGTGGACAGTGTTATATCTCCATTTTGCAGTTTAAGAAAAGACGAACAAAGGCATTTGTTTCTTAATGCAGCAAGTTCAAACTTATAGATAGTGGAACAAACAAGTCTATAATGTGATTGTTTTGTTTTTTGTTCTGTGGAAAAAGGGGGATGTAGTATATGGGTTTGAACATATACACGGAGTAATACGGTGGTGAGCCTATACGTTGTTCTCCTGGTCTTTTTGTAGCCGGGTGGTAAATCTGTTAAATATGTTAAATGATTTTCCACTTAAATTTAGTATAGTTTAACTGTTAATATATGTAATTGTTACACTGTCAAGCCATGTAAAATGTCATTTGATGTATTTAAATTGTGAAGCAGATTGTGAGTGTATTTTTATAGTTTTGGTTGTCATTGCATGTTTTGACCAGTAAGTGGCAGTGGCGGACTTTTATTGTAACTCCGTGCAAGTTATCCAAGTGCATCTTGGGTATTCTTTCTTTTTTTCTTGTGTGGAGCGCCTGAAGATTGCGGTGTGACGGTGCTCTGACTCCGTAGTAAGTAAGGGTAAATATCTTGTGGAATATACCTGTAACATTATTCCAAACAATATTGTATGTCGGTAATTTGACAAGATGGTTTGATTTAGACGCTACTGGAGTTGATGTTCGGTGATTTTGGGCGCGAGCCGTCGACCGCTGTTCGCCATTGCAGGCATGACAAGGTAATGTTGGCATGAATAAAGCCACACCATGCCATTGTATTTGGGATGTAAAGGTTTTATATGCATTTTAATTCTGTTTAAAGGTAACTGACAGAGTGAGAAGTTGCGCGATCTTCAGGAAGTTCCACATGTCTATGTTAAACCCTGTTTAACATACATAGTCCACTGCCGTATTTTGCACCGTATGTTGTATGTTGTATTTATTTTCTTTTTAAAATCTTTTCTGTTAAACTTGCCACATCTGTGAACATTTATGAGCTTTTTGCTCGAAAGACACAGGAATGTATGCACTCAGTAAAACGATCTGCATTCGAAGGTTCAAACAATAAAATTAAAGCTACAAGAACCCCGGAAGTAATTGTGTCCTGTGTGGTATCTAATTCCACGGGCTACATAATTTTGGTACCAGGAGTGGGGTTAGCTAAAACATTTTTTTTAAATTGGCAACAGAGTGGCTTATTTTTACTTAAAAAAAAAAGAAAATACGGCAGTGGTGAAGATTGCTGGTGACGTCCGTTGGTGTTGAGTCTGAAGCCATCCTGCTGTGGAGGTGGTGACCAGCGAGAGACGACGTGAGGGGCTCTACGAGGTTCTGGTGCTTCCTGTGTCACACGACTCAGCCGTACCAGCGCAGAGGACTCCAGCGCTAACTTCAGCTACAAAGACCAAGATTCAGCAAGGCTCCAAGTTAAAGACTGTCCTTGTAGTATCCTTGAACCAGGTTTTGAACTAAATATCCTCATTTATACTGGACTGAGTAAAGATTAATATATCATTATGTCTAGTGATTCTGGTGATGAAGGGAGTTCACGTAATGATAATGGCCACACCTCAGGTGGCATAACGGGTATAGGTGAAGGTGCTACAAAAGAAATGCAGACAACCATGCAAGAGCTTGCCAGACTGCGAGATGAGCTCACCAGGTTAAATGGTGAAGCAAGGGCTCAGAGAGCAAGTGATAACAGTGCACCCACACGTTCATACATCTACGTTCCAAGAGAACGCCAGATCCAAGCATTTAGTGGGGAGTGTGGTACAGACAGGAGATCTGTCGAAGAGTTTATTGAAGAGGTTGAAAGGGTTTTAAGATACAGAGAACAAACAACAGAAGAACAATGTGACTATATACTATCTCTATTGCATGGCCCTGCATTGGAAGAGGTGCGACTATGCATGAGGGGTCAGTCAGTGGGGCCCAGTGATTTATACTCTTACCTGAGCAATGCATTTGGGGAAAAGCGCAGTTCCACACAGCTTTTGCAGACCTTTTACAACCGTAACCAAACTGATGGAGAAGACCTCCGTGACTACTCCCATGCACTATCCCAGATTTTGAGCTCTGTAGTGAAACAGTCCACAGATGTAATACCTAATGAGAAAACTGTGCTCAGAGACCGGTTTATTGAGGGTTTAAGAGAAGCAGCACTCAGGCGTGAACTCAGGAAAATGGTTAGGGACAAACCAGAGAGCAGTCTTCTAGATGTGAGGAACGAGGCCCTCCTGTGGGAGATGGAGGACAGCAGGTCTCATCGTCCCAGGGTCATAAAGAGCAACCAAGTTACATCAGAGGTTCCGGAAACCCAGTGCTCTATTATTAAAACAAACAATGACCAAGGTATTGCATTAAATGATGTTCGGAGAGCAGTAGCCCATCAAGAAAAACAGCTAGCAGAGTTAGGCAAAACACTCGCTGATCTAGCCTTTGCTGTAGGTGAACTGAGTAAGCGCAGCACTCAACAGACATTCCTAGAGCCCAAGCCACGACCTAGACCCCAGCCAAAGTTCACACCAGATGGTCAGCCTATCTGTTTCAAGTGTAGAGGCATAGGTCACATTGCAAGAAAATGCTCACAGGCCAGAGGGGGTCAAGGGGACGCAACACCTAGTTCTTATGTAGTGCAGGAAAACTCGCACCCTCAGTTGTCATGAGCCACACAACTCGAGGGGAGGAAGCTGGCTCACCAAAAGAGACACCAGACAGAAGCAGGATCTTAGAGCGTGCAGTCGGAGAATGTAAAACTGTTGAGGTGAAACTACGAGGTGTTACAGTGTCCTGCTTACTTGACACTGGTAGCCAGGTCAGTACAATTTCTGAGAGTTTTTTCAGGGAACACCTGTCAGTGAAAGGTGAAGACATTCACCCGGCATTTGAGTGGTTAAAGATCACTGCAGCTAATGGATTAGACATACCCTATATGGGCTATGTGGAGCTTGATGTAGAAGCCATGGGTCTGACTATCCCAGAGCGAGGTTTTCTGATAGTTAAAGATTCTGAACACTCTTCCTCTGTTCCAGGTCTAATAGGGATGAACATTGTCAAAAAATGCAGAGAGCTAGTACACACTGAGTTTGACACCACACTGCAGGAGAGGTTTGACTCAAACTGGAGAGAGGCTTTTAATCATCTTCATGCAGTACATGCAACAGACAGACTCTCTTTCGCTAGGGTAGCTGGTAAGGATGTAGTCCATATACCTGCTTCATCTGCTGCTACAGTTATGGCCAGGGGACTCAGGACCGTGAGTGAGGATGGTTCTTTTTTGTTGCTGGAGTCTGTGGGTGTCCCCGTTCCTGGAGGTTTGGTTGTTGTGCCTACTTTGGTTTCATCGGGCAATCACATTTTTCCAGTCCGAGTCATGAACATGTCTGATGAAGATATCTGGCTAGGGCCACGGACTAGGCTAGGGGTTTTGACTCAGGTAGACTGTGTGAAAAGTGATGAGCTTTGTGAGGTACAGTTCCAGAGAATCTCAGCAGACACTGAACAAGTGAGTATCAGTGAACACCCCGAAACACCGACAGATGTGCAGGAAATTCTCGGCAAGCTCAATTTTTGTGGTAGCCCAGAACAGCAAGCACAGCTGACTTTGTTACTGGAGAAGTACTCTTTTGTGTTTACAACAGAAGATGAAGATCTAGGCCACACTGACAAAGTACAACATGAGATCCATCTGACAGAAGACATACCTGTAACACAGCCATACAGACGAATCCCACCCACACAGTACAGTGAAGTCAGGGAACATATTGGCAAGCTGCTTAAAAAAGGGGTCATTCAAGAAAGCTCTAGTGCTTATGCTTCGCCCATAGTACTAGTGAGAAAGGTAGATGGTAGTCTGAGGCTATGTGTCGATTACAGGAAACTCAACTCAAAGACAAGACGTGATGCATTCCCGCTCCCGAGAATTGATGAGAGTTTTGATGCGCTGAGAGGGGCAAAGTTCTTTTCGACCATAGATCTGGCGAGCGGATACCACCAGGTAGCTATGCATGAGAGAGATCGGACTAAGACTGCATTTACTACACCGTTTGGTCTGTATGAGTACGTGAGAATGCCTTTTGGTGTTTGTAACGGTCCAGCTACATTTCAGAGACTTATGCAAGTTACTATGAATGATCTCATTTTTCAGATACTCCTGGTCTACCTAGATGACATCTTGGTTTTTTCAGAGACATTTGAGCAGCATTTGGAGAGACTTGAGACTGTGTTTAAGAGACTGGCAGAGACGGGCCTTAAGGTGAAGTTGCAGAAGTGTGCTTTTCTACAACAGTCAGTAAAGTTTTTGGGTCATCAGGTGTCAGCAGAAGGTATAGGAACTGACCCCTCCAAGGTCTCTGCTGTTAAGAACTGGAAGGTCCCAACCACTGCCAAAGAGCTGCAGTCGTTCTTGGGTTTCTGTAGTTACTACAGGAGATTCATTCGAGGCTTCTCACAGATTGCCGGGCCACTGCATGACCTAGTCAACAAATGTTCAGGTGTGAAAAAAACAGGGAAAGTAGGTCACCAGTTTTGTAATATGTGGACACCAGAGTGTGACTCTTCCTTTGAGCATTTAAAGGAAAAACTTACCTCTGCTCCCATTTTGGGTTTTGCCGATTTCACACAACCATTTGTAGTTGAGACAGATGCTAGTCAGCATGGATTAGGCGCTGTATTGTGTCAGCAGCAAGGTGACACCAGACGTGTCCTAGCATATGCTAGCCGCAGACTACGCCAGGCTGAGAAGAATGACCGAAATTATAGTAGCATGAAGTTGGAGTTGCTTGCCTTAAAATGGGCAGTTGCTGAAAAATTCAGGGGTTACTTGCTTGGTTCAAAGTTTGTTGTCCTGACTGATAACAATCCCCTCTGCCACCTCAAGACAGCCAAGTTAGGTGCTATAGAGCAGAGGTGGGTAGCGCAACTGTCTGTTTTTGATTTCGAGGTTAAGTACCGTCCTGGTTGCAGTAATGCCGCCGCAGATGCTCTCTCTAGGCAGGAGTTTGCAGGGGAGCCTGAAATAGACCCTGACTCGGATTTTGACGACTGTATCACTGTGTGTAACCTGATTGAGCGAGGAACAGTTCTGGATCCTGGTCTTGTCTCTAGAGGTCTGGAGTGTTACAAAGTGAGACAGATCCGTGCTGGGGAGTCGAGGTCTGGTGAGACAGGTACTAAACAGGGCAACACCCCCACACTGCCAGGTTATACCAGAGAGGAGCTGGTAGGTTTTCAGGCCGGTGACCCCACCCTAAAAGAGTTTAGGGCATTTTGGGATCGGGGGAGAAGGCCATGTCCCAGAGAGAGAGCAGCCCTGTCTAGTCAAGTGAAAAGATTGTTGAAACAATGGAGATGCATACAACAACGAGAAGGGTTGTTGTACAGGGTTATCACAGACCCACGTCATGGAGAAGTGTGGCAGTTACTCGTGCCTAGTTGTTTGAGGGACCAAGTTCTAGAAAATGTACATAACAACATGGGACATCAGGGCATAGAGCGCACTGTAAACTTGCTAAGAGGGAGGTGTTTTTGGGTAGGGCTATGCGAGGATGTTGAAAGCTGGGTTAAAAACTGCGAGCGGTGCATTTTGACCAAGATGCCTCAGCCAAAAATCCATGCTCCAGTTCAGGCATTCCTGGCCTCCCGACCTCTAGAAGTGGTGGCTGTTGATTTTACAGTGTTGGAGGCAGCTTCAGATGGCCGTGAAAATGTCCTTGTTGTGACCGATGTGTTCACAAAGTTCACACAAGCGTATGCTACCAAAGACCAGAAGGCTGACACTACAGCTAAAGTTTTGCTCAGGGAGTGGTTCATGAAATATGGGGTCCCAGAGAGACTGCACTCAGACCAAGGTCGAAATTTCGAGAGTGAAATTATAGCAGAGCTGTGCAAACTCTATGGGGTTAAAAAGACACGGACAACTCCCTACAGGCCACAGGGAAACGGTCAGTGTGAAAGATACAATCGCACACTCCATGACTTGTTAAGGACACTCCCACCAGAGAAAAAAAAGCGTTGGCCAGAGCATCTGTCTGAAGTAGTATATGCCTATAATGTCACTCCTCATTCCACCACAGGGTACTCGCCTTATTATTTGCTTTTCGGGGTACAGCCACATCTCCCAGTAGATGCTTTATTAGGGCGTGAGTGTGTGTCAGACAGGAAACAGGATTGGTTGTCTGTTCATCAGGAGAGACTCCGACAGGCACATGAGCGAGCCAGAGAGTACTCAGAGCAGAAGGCAGCTGAGAGGATCTCACTGCAAAATGAGAAGGTGTATTGTCCTCCTGTGGACATTGGTCAGTTGGTTTTCCTACGTCACAGACCCCCAGGTAGGCATAAGATTCAGGACACATGGACCTCAACAGTCTACAAGGTAGTTGACATCCAGGGTACCACACACACTGTTGAACCTTTTGAGGGAGGTCCCATTAAAAGAGTTCATAGGTCAGAGTTGCGACCTTGTGCGAAACCAGTTCCCAAACCAAGAACTAGAACCAGGTTACAGACCACTACACAGCCTGTAGCTGAGGATAAGCCTGAGTCACCTGAGGCTGATTTTGTTATTGTTGAGGAAGTCATCCCTCGCCGGCTTGTGCAAGTACCTAACCTGCCTCTTGCAGCAGAAAGTGTTAGTTTACCTGTGACAGCACCCACAGATGAGAGTGACGGTGAAGGACCTGAGGAAGGTTATTCAGATATGAGAAATTGTGGCACAGAAACAGAATGTGTTAATGATGTGCATCCAGACGTTAGCGACAGTGACTTGCCCATTATTGAAAACAGGGACAGGCCCGCACTAACAGAGGATGCTGGTGGAGCAGGACGTAGAACCTATGCACCTAAACCTGCCATTAGGAAAAGCAAGCGGGAAATGGCTGGATCTCATTCAAACCCATTTCATCTGCCAAAGTCAGCCTGTAATGCAGTCTCAGTCAGCACAGACATGGTCTCTAAGGTTTTGACAAGCCTGGGTGCTGCTCTCTTTGAAAAGGCCTTGCAGGGAGTATTTGAGTCAGTTCATGTTTCGTAGTCACCGAGGACGTTGACTATATTTGCAGGGGAGTATGTAGCCGGGTGGTAAATCTGTTAAATATGTTAAATGATTTTCCACTTAAATTTAGTATAGTTCAACTGTTAATATATGTAATTGTTACACTGTCAAGCCATGTAAAATGTCATTTGATGTATTTAAATTGTGAAGCAGATTGTGAGTGTATTTTTATAGTTTTGGTTGTCATTGCATGTTTTGACCAGTAAGTGGCAGTGGCGGACTTTTATTGTAACTCCGTGCAAGTTATCCAAGTGCATCTTGGGTATTCTTTCTTTTTTTCTTGTGTGGAGCGCCTGAAGATTGCGGTGTGACGAGGCTCTGACTCCGTAGTAAGTAAGGGTAAATATCTTGTGGAATATACCTGTAACATTATTCCAAACAATATTGTATGTCGGTAATTTGACAAGATGGTTTGATTTAGACGCTACTGGAGTTGATGTTCGGTGATTTTGGGCGCGAGCCGTCGACCGCTGTTCGCCATTGCAGGCATGACAAGGTAATGTTGGCATGAATAAAGCCACACCATGCCATTGTATTTGGGATGTAAAGGTTTTATATGCATTTTAATTCTGTTTAAAGGTAACTGACAGAGTGAGAAGTTGCGCGATCTTCAGGAAGTTCCACATGTCTTTGTTAAACCCTGTTTAACGTACATAGTCCACTGCCGTATTTTGCACCGTATGTTGTATTTATTTTCTTTTTAAAATCTTTTCTGTTAAACTTGCCACATCTGTGAACATTTATGAGCTGTTTGCTCGAAAGACACAGGAATGTATGCACTCAGTAAAACGATCTGCATTCGAAGGTTCAAACAATAAAATTAAAGCTACAAGAACCCCGGAAGTAATTGTGTCCTGTGTGGTATCTAATTCCACGGGCTACATTTTTATTAGGCGCTTTCAGACCAAACAGTTCTGGGGACTTTTTTGAGAGGAGCTACCCACTGGGGAGGTTCCCCAAGAACCACGAACATAAGTTCTGGCTATAACCATGGATCTATGAAACCGGACGATGACGGTCTCCACGGTCTTCACCTTAAACGATGCCATACTTCTACCTATCCTCGAGACCTTATGGCAACAAAGTCATGTGACTGACCTCAGGAAGATTGGCTCGCCGTCTATAAGAGCATCCGGGTGAATTAGCTCAGGCACTTACCGCGAGCAGCAGCAGCAGCAGCAGCTCATGCACTTCCTGTTACGCTCACGAGCTATCAAGCTAACGGTGGCGCAACGGAAACGTATACAGCCGGGACGCGAACTCGGATTTCCCGCTCCGCGGGCGACAAGGTTAACCAGCCAACTAAAGGGTCCGACACTTATTCGTGTACGTTACAGTATCATTTTCACGTAGAATGGGAACACGATTTTCTGTTCACCATAGTGAAGGACCAAACGATTTGCCTGATCTGTCACCAGGCTTTAGCGCTCGCTCGCAAAAAGGGCAACGTGCAGCGGCACCACAACGCCACCCACCCCAAGATCAGACACCCACCCGCTGAAGAGAACGCTTCGTTCAAAGAAAGCTGACGAGCTCCAGTCTATACTGAAAGCACAGCGTTCGCTTTTTACCAAACCAACAGCTGGAAGTGAGGCTGCAGCAGAGGCATCCTTCCGTGTCAGCTATCTACTGGCTGAAGGTAAGAAACCCTTCACTGATGGACAGCCATACAAGAGGCGATGGCCGTTGCCGCCGAGACGTTATTCAAAGAATTCAAAAACAAAGAGGCCATTACAATGCTATCGGAAGTGTGCCACTTGGCCCAGCCACTGTGGCAGGAAGGGTGGAGTCGTTATTGGAGGACGTGAACCAACAAGTGCTGAAGGATTTATCGCTTTGTCGGTGGTTTTCGCTGCAATTTGACGAATCCCAGGATATGACAGACACTGCAGAGCTGATGGTTTTTGTTCGCATGGCTTCTCAACTACTAAGGAGGCTTTTCTCGCATTTTACCATTAAAAGGGAGGACAAGAGGTGAGGACATTTACGAGTTGAAACGCTATGGTCATGATAACAGCATTCCCATTCCTAAGCTGGCAGCGTCACTACAGACGGGGCCCCGGCAATGCCTGGGGTGCATTCGGGCTTCGTTGCACTGTGCCGTCGTGATCCCGATTTCCCCAAGTTTGTGAAGTACCACTGTGTGATCCATCATCAGCGAGCACTGGCTGGTAAAGTAGTGGACTTGTCTCATGTCATGGCAGTTGTCGTTATGATTGTTAAATCGTTTCGCGCAAAAGGACTGGTTTAAATCTTTGTTAGACGAGCTTCATGCCGCATATGGTGACTTGATTCTCCACGGGGGGGCGTAAGGTGGTTGAGTCGCGGGAAAGCCCTGCAGCAATTTGTTGACTTGCTGCCCGACATCAAATCATGTCTGGAGTCCCGAAATGAGGAGCATGAGCGACTGTGTGATGATGCATGGCTGCCGGACCCAGGTTTCCTCGCCCACATAACAGCTACTCTGAACGAGCTCAACTGTGAGCTGCAGGGAAAAGACAAAGAGGAGGCTCACATGATCAGCGCCGTCAATGCCTTTAAGGCCACGGTGGGCGTGTGGGCCTCTCAGCTGAGGAATGGAAGGCTGGTGCACTTCCCAAACCTAGAGAACATGCATGTCACACAACATCGGAAACAAGGATGCTTTCTGAATTCTGCACCCACCTGGAGAAACTGGCATCCGAATTCAACGGGCATTTTCAGGAGTTAAACGACATAGGGGAGGTTGCTGCATTTATCTCAAACCCTTTGAGATTGAGGCGGCGTCCGCGAAATTCCAGCAAATATTTGCTTTACCGATCGGAGCTGACATGGAGGTAATTGGTTTGCAAATGACATCGAGTTGAAAGCAAGAGCAAGACACAGGGACTTTTGGGGTCTTGTAAACACTGAAAAGTTTCCCCGCCTTTCATCTTGCACACTTAAGGTGAAGGCCTGCTTTGATCAACATATCTGTGTGAGATGGCCTTGTCACATATGACCATAGTCAGGTCAAAGAACAGGTCTTGTCTAGCTAATACACATCCTACACACAGTCCAGACTTGCTGTATCGAACTGAGAGCCAGACTACACAGCACTGGCTGATAGTGTACAACCACAGCCATCACACTGAATGTGTGTGTGTGTGTGGGGGGGGTCTCATCCACAGCCATCAGAGTGAGTATTGCCAGTTTGAAATATGATGTGTTTGTAGGCAGTTGTTTACAAAAGGATATGGTGTGTGTTGCATGTTTAAAAGGGAAAGTGAGGCAGTACGGCACATGATTGGCTGAGGCCTGTCATTGACTGGTTGTTGAGGTTATTATGAATGGTGAATGAGGGACAGGCCTGTGGAAATACACTGAGAGCAGGATAAGCGGTTTGGATGATGGATGGATGGATGGATGGATGGATGGATGGATGGATAGTTGCACTTCTGATTATACTATTTGTATGGTTAAATGAATACTGTCTGTTGTCCTAATTAAATTATAATTGGCTTGTGATCTTGGTGGGAGACATATTTGATAGGGGCTTGGAAACAAAAATAATTGGCTTATGACTGGCAGGTAACAAAATAAAGTGTCAAAGTGGAACTGCATTGTGGGTGTGTTTTGTTTTTTGTTTTTTTGTTTTTTGTTTGTTGTCATTTTTGCAAGTGGTTTGGTTTACATTTGGACTTGGGATGTGATCTTAGGCTTGAAAAGGCTGGTGACCGTTGGTTTAGATTGAAGCTGTCACTTAGTTGAGTGAAGAAACATATCTGTCAATAAACGTATCAAGATGAACTGATTCAACCTTCTTTGACAGAGTTAAAAAGTTTCATAACCCTCTGATGGGGGATGGAAGCTGACATTGTGAGGGAATTTAGGCACAGACCCACAAGCATTGTGTGCTGTGTCGGTTCAATATTGCTTTTTCATATTTACCTTGAACCCTAAGACTTGTATTTGATTGATCAGCATCCTTGTGTCAGTACAGTACATTGGGCAGATGGTGTCAGGCGAAGAGATCCAGATCGACCTGGTGGATTTGGAAGCGGTGATGGCCGTGAAAGGGAAGAAACCCCGCACAGTCGGAGATGTCCGGACACTGCTTGGATTCCTTGGTTATTATCGGTCATTCATCCAAGAATTTTCATGACTGACAAGGTGCCTGTTTGAACTCCTCCAGAGCCCAGCTGAGATGAGTGATGCCACCAAACCCCAGACCAGCAAGGGTAAAGGTCGAGTGAAGAAGGGAGATAAAGGGACAACTCCCCTCCCGCACACCCATTACTTGGACTACCAAACACCAGAGTGTGGTATCAAGGTTTGTGGATATGCTGACTAACCCCCCTATCCGAACTTTGATCTTCCATTTGTGTTGCACACAAATGCATCAAACGACGGCCTGGGAACAGTATTATACAAACACCTGGACAACAAATGGTGTGTCATCGGGTATGGGTCCAGCACATTAACACCTGCCGAGAGAAACTACCACCTACACTCCGGTGAACTCAAGGTCCTGGCACACAAATGAGCCATCAGCAACAAATTCAGGAATTATCTGTATTACGCTCCAACCTTCACAGTCTATGCAGACAATAATAATTTGACCTATGTCCTGAGTAAAAGGTTAGA